>APFE031007752.1:132779-164098 GCA_000404065.3 Pinus taeda | reverse complement strand
TATAATATAGTTGGGGCTTGCTACTTGTTGGCGTGTTGGGGTAAACAAACTTGATGTGTTTTTTTTATCTTGCAGTTGGAGTGACTCTATGGAATAAGAAAGAAATTTGATAACTTGAAAAAAGTGGTAGCTTGACAAAAGTTGTAGAGAAAAGATTAATCTCTCCTACCTTGACAGAACTCATTGTCAATATCAACACCTACAAGAACATTGTTGTGGAATATTATCAAAACTAATAAAAGGATATGAAAGAGTGTATTGTAAGAACCTTGACAAACACGGCAACTGAAACTTGGAACATTGTTTGTAGGAAGAGAAAATTATGTTTCTTTTTTCCAAACATGTATGTTAGTATATTACAGTTTAATGAATATGTTTTCTTATTATCATATATGGTTTCCTACTTTAACAAAACATTCGCCAAGACTTCACAATGTTTTATTATTCAGTAAAAGATTTGCCAAGACCTTACAAGATTTTATATTTCAGTGAAAGATTCTCCATCACTGTATAAGATAATATAATCTGGTAAGAGATTCACCAAAAAAATTATATATACATATTATATTATTGATAAAATCACCTCCCATTTTTCCTATGTATCATGGGGATTAGCCCATTTATTATACATATAAATTTAGGGTCGTTCTTAAAATTTTCCCTACAACTATTGTTTCCACCCTCCACATATCTGATAATGATCATCCATGCTCAAGAAATGTGTTTGAGTACATGGATCAAATGAGAGAGAAACTTCGTGAAATAATGGAAGATGTAAATTCTAGGATTGATAAAAAAAATAGAAATGAGGTGTGGGATCTTAGTTTCACAAGGTAGAAAATGTTTCACAACCCTCTTCATTCAATTTCATTCCTATTCAACCCTAGATGGTTTCATAAGAAACCATTTTTAGATATGGATTTGATGCAAATTAGAACAAATTTATAAGCAGCGGTCATGATCGTCATGATTGCATTGCTTTAGTGTTTGAGTGGAAAGTACTTGAGATTTGAGGATCACTTTATAGATGAAGATTGTGCATATAACAAGGAACATCTTGGACATATATATTTTTAGATGCAATATGACACATGAACTCTCTTTCTCCACTGATTGTCTATTCATTTTCTTTCATAAGTATGCTTAATAACTAATACTTTTAATGTATTTTATATCTTTATTTCCATTTTGAATTGTTTCCTTCATGTTTTCAAATATTCATTATTATATTTTATTTACATAATATTATTTTCACTTTCCAAGTGATAAGTTCATCTGCATGTGAAAGAAACTAGAGTGAATATGTTTTTATCCATTCAACAAATAAGAATCGACTAGGCACATAAAAGGCACAAGATCTGGTGTTTCTACACTCAAACCAACACTTTCTATCTCAACAACAACCAGAGTATCAAACAAGACCCACTATGACATTGGATTATGGTGGTTCATAGAATGATGAAGATGATGAGTTTCCACTTGAGGTGTTGCAAGAAAATGTTGAATGCATGCTTTATAACACCATGCAACCTATTGTTCAAAGCAATGGCTTTGGAATTGGCTCAAGCTAGAAAACCATTATAGAAAACGAGCCTAAAAATCTAGATTATTAGTTTTATTTTCATTTTGCATAGAATTTGTTAGAAGTATATTTTGAGATATGCTTATAGTTATAAGAATACATGTAATTGTTAGTATTGAAAAGCTCTTATTCTTATAAATGTTTGCTTGTTTTCTAGCATCACTGATCGACCAATTTTTTGGGTCTACTTTCAATGTAATAGCAAAGGAAAGATTATACTCTTCTCCTTTACTAATCCACTATGGCTAAATGTGATCATTACAATTTAACCTATGTAAAAAATGAATGTTGATGATGAATGCTTTGTTTTATGTTTTTCATATTTTTTTTCTTTCTCTCCTTGGTTCTTGAATGTGAAACCTCCAAACTTCGTTTCTCGTCATGTTTTCATTTCTCATTTCGTTTCTTGTTTTTTGTTTCTTGCTTCTCGTAACATAGATTTGAAGCATTATTGCACACTCTTATACGTTTTGGGAAAACTCTGCAAGAAGGCTACTCTTTGGAAACCTACATTATATATTTACCTTTCACAATGTTCCTTGTGCCAAGATATTTCTAAGGCTAAGCTTTTCTAGTTCACAGACCCAGTGTCAGGTCCTGTTTTCAATGAAGAATTTATGGGACTTGTAAAGGTTTTAGCACTAGAGCACTGATTAATCTATATAAGAGAGTCATAATTAATGGAATCACTGAAAACAAAACATTCTTGGTCGTTGGAGATGTCAAAGCGGAGATTCTTGTGAGAAGCATCCTGCATTTCCCTTAATTAATTTCATTTTAGGTCCGTTGGTTGATGGCCCTACAATCAATGGTTGAATCTTAACAGATTTAGTTAAATTATGGATTAATTTTTCACTGAGCTAATGGAAACAATTTATTAAATGTGATTCTAAACAAACTACCATTTTTACATTCCATATATAAATAATCAGATTGTGTAGGCATGTAGGAAGGCGAAACAAATCCTAGAACTACATGTCAAGTAAAGAGACAACTATGGTCAATACTCCAACTAAAGGAAGCATAAGCATACTATTGGGTTATTAAAAAATTCCACATGTGTTCGCAACCATCTATGATGTGGCAATTTCATGGAAGAAAGGGTGGAGATTTTGTGAGTATCTAGACAAAAATAAGGTCATGAATGCTAAGGACGTCTTCTCTATAGATCGTATTTTGCATTCATGTAAGAGGATATGTGTAATAAAACTTAGAACAACCATATGATTTTTTCATTCACAATTATTTGGTTTTAGGATTTCTTAGCCATCTTGCAAGAATTGGCCAGATGCTAGTGGTTTCAAGCTTAAAACCATGGAAACATTACAATCGACAATATATATAGTCACAATGCCAGTGGTTTCAATTTTGAATAAGTATATAAGTGAAGTTAAGATTCCACTTTCATCCATATGTTTTTTTTTTTTTTAATGTTGGGGATAATTTTGTGCAAGTCTTATGCATGAATCGCCTAGACATAAAGGCCTAGATACCTTTCAATTTATTTTCTTCATGAGTAGCTATATTATTTGATAAAAATGATTGTACCTTTGAGAAGATAATAAGGAAGCTTTGCCACTAAAGCACCAAATGCTTGTTGTGGTTCGTGTTAATAACCCTCTCAATTCTTTCCAAGAATGAGAGGGATTGTGTTGGTTTGAAGCCTTGGTGGAATGCTTGTTTTAGTCGATCCAAAGGTCGTCATCCTACATACCTATTTTCCCATAACCAATCATGTTCCATTATACATATTTCATTTGCCAACAAATAACTTATAGAGATCAATAGACAGCTGAAAAAATTCCTTTAATATTCTTCATACAAATTCATAATTCTTACAATCCACAACATACTCAGCTATCACTCATTTTGTTTATGAATTCCTCCTGAAATGGCACCCTACATTCTCCCAAACAAGTTTCTCATACAATTTGTTCCTCTCCTTGGTGCCAAAGGTGCATTTGTTGGGCCAAATTGTATAACCAAATATTAATAATGTCCTTAATTATTTATAAAAGTTATATTTTATATGCGTTCTTCTTGTGAGACTAGCCACCAAAATTCATTTAGAAGTGAATAATAATTTGAAAAGTTTTTAGTACCTCTATTGAACATGACACAATTTTTTTGATGTTTTATGGTAATATGTAGGTCCTTTGTGACGTGGGTCGTGTGCATAAAGCTCATAGGAAAACATCGATTATTAATTCTTGTCATCATTCCTCTTTTTCTATTATTTATACTACTATCGTTTCTCATTTTTGTTATTTATTGTTTGTTCCTTTTATTTGACTAGCACGTAAGGATTTCCTATAGGTGCACAAGGGTTGGAGCATGTGTGTGTGCAAGTGGGTTTTAGGGTCCATATTTCAAATCTGGGCTCTGATATCACATGTGGGAACCCATTCTAGGATGCTTCAATTTGAATAAGTTTCCACAATAAATTTCACAAAATATACAAAAAACAACATATTTTTCACAACATATTAAAATCATGTAAGAGAAGTTTTGTTTATGACAGTTTACATCAACAACAACAACAACAAGAATATTTGGTTACAATGGCTCAGTTGTGGTGCCCCTGCTGGGACCACCAAAATGAATATGCCACCATGCCAATTAGGAAAGTCTATCCAACTTTCTAACTCGGGGAACCTCCTGATCCAAGTTCAAACTGTAGCCATAGTGTGTCTGATATCATTGTGACAATACCAATATCCACCTCTTAGCAACAACATAAACCTCTACACTCTCAAGTCCTAAAACCCAAAAATCAACTCGAGGTGCCCCTAAAACCAAATAAACCCAAAGTTCCTCTTGATAATGTCCTCTCTCCCAAACTTCCAACATTTATCCCCCAACCTCCTCCAATTTTTCACACTTATCTCCTCCTCCTCCCCCCTCTTGGAATTAATGCCACCAACCCCCATTCCTTCCCTTGAGCAGTTCCCACCTATCTTCTTATCCAAAATTAAATTTGAGGGAGACAATCTTGTTAGGGCATAATAATAACAACAACAATAATAATAATAATAACAACAACAATATCCCTTTACTGTCAGTCATTCATATGGATTCCTGAAAATCCTATTAATTTAAATATTAAATAATCATGTTAAAATATCATTTATTAATTATAACTCAAGTTTAAAGGCTAATCAATCACTAATCAAGATTAACTAATAATCAAGCTTAAGATTAATCACAACTTATTCATTAATGACCATTTATTAATCGTCTAGCATAATAGGTTACAGAAAACTAGTGTATTTATGCAAGGTGTGGGTATGTAGCTAAGATACACATACCTCATACATATACTAATATTTCTTATAAGAATCAAGTACATAAGTCAATCACTCAATAGGTAGGTTAATAAACTAATATAAGCTAATAGGATCAGGAAGTGGGCATTACATCTTTCAAAATTCCAAGGCATTTATGGCATCAACTGAAAAGCAATATGATACACCTATGGAATGCTTAAGATTAGATAATGGAGGAGAATGGATAGACAAGGATTTGAAAAGTGTTTTTCAAATATCAGTGTATTTGAGCAAAAATGTATAACTTACGAACCTAGTGAAAATGACATTATTGAAAGAAAGAATCAAACTTTGGAAAAATGGTGCATTGTTTGCTTCAAGCCAATTGTTTGTAGACTAAATTTTATAGATGTTGTCTATTTCTCAACCTATTTGTTAAATTTTATTATGACTAAAATTGTATTGGATCTAAAATAAATCCCTTAGACAAACATCTTGGAAAATTTGGATGCATAGCATGGGATCACATTCAAGATGATAGAAGGAATAAATTGGATGCAAATAGTCATGGTTGTATCATGATGGGCTACTCTTAAAAGTAAAATGCCTACATGTTTGACCCTATTAAACATGATATTATGTTTTGAAGAGAATTTGTCTTTGATGAGAAAACATTCGGTATGACTATGTTGAATTGTTCTTCTAGCTTGTTCAATAGTGATCCTATGAAAATTCTATGGAATTATATGTTCACCACCTACTTTGCAAGATCGTTGACTGGTTGGTAGACTTCTTTGCTTGAATCAAACTACATTCAACCTTCTCTAGTAGAATCGATCAAAATATTTGGGACCATTTTTCAACGTAGAAATGGTGATCTTAGTACATGAACTCCTTCAACAAAGGGGGTTTGCCTTCTTATATTTATGACCAAGAAAACTAAAGCTATGGAAACCAATGTGAGAGATAACAATGACTCAAGAAAAATAGAGGTAATAAATAACATGTTAGTGTTTCTCTAATGGCATATGTGCTAGATGCATGTTATCCAAAGACATATATAGATGCACACGATTGACCTAGATGGGAGAATGCAACGGCTGATGAGTAACTTTCCTTGATGAAGAATAACATATGGGATTAGTTCTTTGACTAAAAGGAAAGAATATATTGAAATGTCAATGGGACTACAAGACCAATTGATATCTAAAAACATTATTGAAATACATAAATCTCATTTGATAGCTAATGGGTTTTCTCAACAAGAAGGAATTGAATACATTAAGACCATTGCCCTAGTTGCAAAGATGAGCTCTTAGCCATCTAATTCTTTCACTTATTTGTTAATTTGGATGGGAGTTAAATCACAAGGATGTAAAAATTGCTTTTATACATGGTGATCTCACTAAGGATATTTTTATGAAATAACCCCTTGGTTTTGAGAAGGATGGTAGTCTTGTATGCTAACTAAAGAAATCCTTTTATGGTTTGAAACAGGACCCTAGAGCATGGTATGAGAAGATTGCCTACTTTTTCTTCAATCTCAATTTCAAATGTTGTGAATCAAAACATAGCATCAATGTATTACACGTAAATTATTAAAGTGGATTGTTGCATCATATGTAGATGATCTATCCATTTAACTTGAAGCAATGCTAATTTAACTTTGGGTTTGCAGAAATAGTTAGTACAGATGTTTGAGACTACCATCCTTGGTCCGTTGCATTTCTTTTTGGACATCCACATTCTATGAATTGATGATCATGTCTTTATTTCTCAACCTAAATATGTGTTAAATATTTTACAGAAGTTTAGGATGGAACATTATAAACCCTATGCTACACCTTATCAAACAAGAATGAAGCTAACCAAGGACTATTATCTCTAATAGCCAATGCTACACTCTATCAATAATTTGTCAATATTCTTATATGCTTAACTCATAATTAACCTATTATTTTCTTTATTGTTAGTGTTGCTTCTTTCTTTATGCAAGATTCTTTTGAGAATGTCTCCTTAAAGCCACAAAGAGAATTCTTCATTGTATCAAGGGAACCTACCAATTTGGTATAAATAATTTTAGTGACAAAATTGAATTAGTTAGTTACCTACATTACTCAAATTTGGATCGATTGTAAGGTGAAAATTGACTCGGTGAAAGCGTTAAAGTTACTTAGTCTATAGTGGTGGTTTTGGGCATATGGTTTTATTTTCCCATGGATTGCATGTAATGAAGAATTTAAAAGGCGTGGAAAGACTTCATTGTAAGGGCGTGAGGAATGTGAGTAGCGAAGGCTCACTTGGCTAGGTTGGGCAGGTTTTTCCAAGGGACAAAAATATAATATTTTGTTAGTTGGTCTTTCCCTAAATTGTAGTTTTCCATGATGAGTATTATGTGTTTATTATTGGTGTTTTTTTGTTGGTAAATTTAAATTTCTCTTTGGTAAATTTTTTAACAACTAGTATCAAATCTAAATGGTTTATTTGGCCTAGTGAATATTAGTAAAAAATCCGAAGTTTGAGGGCATGAGATCTGTTCTAAGATTATGACCATGAGGCTTGGTAGATGAGGGTTGTGAGGTGTACATAGATGAGGATAAATTCCATGAATTAAACTTGAGTTTTATGTTGGCACCCTAAAGGAAACTGGTAGCAACTCAAGAAAGATAGATGAAGGGGATACACAAAAGTTCATGTTACAATATATGCATTATGTAGGCCAATAGGGAGGACAATTTTGGTAGCTTCTTTGAGGGAATTGAATGGAACAACAAGAACAATGTATATGTGCAAGGAGATGTACAATAAAACCCATGCCAAGCCTTCTACTAAGATTATATTTATGTCAAGGATGAACACAAAGTGCTTGATGAAATGCTTTAATGAGATGATTTATCATGGTTTGTTTGCTTCAGATTGTATATTTTCAATGGTGAAATGGGTTACCTATGGAAGATAGAGAGGCTAGTTGTGTATTGTAAAAGAAACAACAAAAAAAGAATTTATTGTAATGGAGTTGAAAAATTTTACATGTAAATGGGAATACAACTATAAGACCTAGTAAGGCATGCATACCATTGGGGAATTACCAATAAAGTATGGAGTTAGACCTAAGTGATAAGGGGGGATGTTGAATTATTGTATACCCTAGATATAACCTTTGAAAGGATTGCCATTTCTTCAACCATGGCCTTTTCCCTAAGTTTTCTATTGTATACCCTGGATATAACCTTTGATTGAATGATAGATTGTATTTATTCATGTTTTCGAGAATTTGGGTAGCTTTATGCTAGCATGTGACTAGTACGAATTCCATTAAGTGAGGTGCACTATGTTGGTTTCAACATTTTATAATTAATTGTTGCAAACATATCCTTAATAAAAGCTAAAAAGATGCAATGGAACACACACACACATTTTACCTTGGAACCCAAAATAAGAAAACCAAAATATTTTTTAGTATATTATATATTTACAATGTTACAATACAATATGTATATCCCATGACATCCATAAAACCCCAATCCATTAATCCTTTATTAGAAAAAAATTGTAGTTCCTTAACTAGAATTACAAAACAATGGGAAATGTCAAAAGAATATGAAAAAAATTTCCCTTCTTTTCAAGGGATCTGCCCCCTTGCAATGCCCCAGAGTGGGGAGTGTTTCCCCCCTTGTGACACCCAACAGATCAATCATGCATGGGGATAATCATGTAAATAATATAATATAAAAAACATTCTCACACTTGTTTTCTCTATCTACAAGAGGTCACAAGAGTACATGAACAATAATCCAAGGCACCAATGCCCATTATTTCTCTACACCAAGAAAACTTCTCATTGCTCACCTAATTTGTTAATGAATTTGCAATAGTCTTTAAGGTGTTCACCTTCATCAACAACACCTTCTTTTCATTAACCATGTCTCTCACAAAGTGATATTAAAAATCAATATGCTTCTTAGAATGAAAAGGTAGGTTCTTTATTAGGGAGATTGCACTGTGATTGCCATCATTTATCCTTGTAGCTTGTTGTAGCAACCCAATACCTGAAAATAAATTTTGTAACCATATTTCATCCTTGTTTTCATAAGTGGTTTCCATATATTAAACTTCTATAGTCAAGAGTACCACTACAGACAATCTCTTGATCATTAAACACGCACCCACTTGAAAATATTGTACAATCTAGAACTCTTGCCCAATCTACATCAACAAAGTCATGTATGTCCAACACTCTATCCAATCCTAGTCTTCCTTGGTAGAATAATCCATGACATATAGTCTGACACAAATACCTAAAAACCCTATTTACTACTGCCTAATGCTCCTTTCCTAATTTTAACATATACCTTCTCAATACTCCCACTGCATGTGCAATGTCCAATTTAGTACAAAATATTACATACATCAAAATGCCAAATGCACTAGCATATAGAACATATGATATGTCTGCTTCCTCTTCATATGTCTTGGGATAGTAATATGTATATAACATTACACTTATAGGAATATGGACCTTTATTAGTTTACATTCTTGAATATTAAAACTTTGTAACATTGTCTCGATGTAGTTCCTTTGTTTTAACCAGAGTTTCTTGTTTTCCCAATCTCTTTTAATTTCCATTCCCAAAATGATATTTGCAACACAAATATCTGCCATATCAAATTTAGAGGACAATTGAGTTTTCACAACCTGAATAATTTCTTTGTCATTTCCAATTATCAACATATCATCCATATACAAGACTAAATAAATAAGATGATCACCAACTAATTTGAAATACTATAATGATTCACTTTGCTCCTTATGAAGCAATGTCCCAATATATAAGTATCAATTTTTGATAACACATCCCTGATGATTGTTTTAACCCATATAGGGACTTTTCTAGTGTGCATACCAATTCTTTCTTTCCATTCATTGCAAAGTATTTTTTCTATTTTATGTAGATTTATTCTTCCAAATCCCAATGTAGGTATGTGGTCTTCAGGTCCCATTTTCTACCTCAAAATCAAAAGTAATAAGAATAGATAAAAGATATCTAATAGAAGTTAACTTGGCAATGGGATCAAAAATATCACCAAAGTCAATTACCTCTATTTAGGAATAATCTTTTGATATTAATTGAGCTTTGTATTTCTCCACTTTTCCTTATGCATTCAACTTCTTCTTAAAATACCCATTTGTTACCAATGGGATTTCTTCTAGCTTGAAAATCCATTAGATCCCAAACCCCATTCTTTTATGGGAATATCATTTCTTGAACCATGGCCTTTTCCCTAAGTTTTCCATCTTTCGAATCCATTGCCTCTCTAATATATTTAGGATTATCATCAATAATAATAATAATAATAATAATAAATTAGAATGGAAATCTCGTGGAGTATATCTTTCTGGTTTCTTTTTCTCTTGTATTGATTTCCTTAATATCGAAGTATGTGGTTCTTATTCTTCTGATTACTATTCTTGTCAAGTCTTATTCATCATCCATCAATTGAAACTCTATCTTCTTTGGTTATTTCTCACTTGGTAGGGACTTCCTGTTTGAAAACATCTTTGATTTCTCTAAATGCCACATCTTGACTTAACACAACCTTCTTAATTTCTAGGTTCCAAAGTTTATAACCTTTTAGACCATCTTTATATCCAATAAAGGTACTCTTTTTAGCTTTATTATCTAACTTACTCCCAATTTCCTTTGGAATGTGTACATAAGCATCATATCCAAATACTTTGAGATGTTTAAGAGATGGTTTCTTACCAGTCCATATGACATGTGGAGTTTGTCATCAATGTTAATGAGGGTGATAGAGTTACCAAGTGACATTTAATATCCACTACCTATGCCAAAAATTCATGTGATAATCTAACACCACTAAGCATGCTCCTTTTTTTTTTTTTTTTCTATCAATGTCCTATGCATATATTTTGCAACTCCGTTATACTAAGGTCTATATGGAGTAGTCTTCTACCTTGATATATTGCACTTATTACAAAATGTTAGTTTTTGATGGATATTAATGGATATGGTAGCATCATAGATGTGTTCTAGTCTTAGATGATACTAAGAGGTTGAGGAACATGAGATATCCAAAACCCATAAAAGGTTTCTTGAGATAAGCTTGGGAAACACCTTAATTAAATTAATTTGCCATAATTAAAATATTTCCTAAGTCTAACTTAAGAAAAGTGGTAAATTACAGTTAATTAATTAAGGATGTTCAAGATTTCTCTAGAGACTTCTATTGATGAAGTCTAACTGATCTTAGCCGTTGATGGAGATTAAATCATGGTCATTGAGACTCTAAGGGGATATTATAAGAGGAGGATGAAGGGCTTGGAGAAGGCATCAAAGTGATTATTATGAGCAAGGGAGATCGAGCTACCTAGTTTGCAGTTTTCAATGAGGGCGCAGTATGAGCAAGGGAAATAAAAGCGAAGGAGGGAGCATAAAATATTTGAGAACTGAGATATGGAGGAGATATTCCCAATATTTTTCCAGTGTTGGAGTGGTAGGAAAGGCGACGTTGAATAAATTTGCAAAGGAGGTCATACAAGCCATATGAATAGCTAAAAACCCCAATACAAGTTGCTAGAAGATACATAGATCAGTAGCTGAAGGCCAAATCTATTTCTAGAAGGAAAAGGGAGTAGTTTCTAGTGATATAGGGAGGGAGAACAACTCAATTAGAGCCAATTTCCAAGAAGTGTGAGTAGATCCAGTGCCACTAGTGTGTATTCTAGGAAAAGGTGCGAGTAGCTAGCAATGAGTGTGAGTGGATGGATAGAGGTTGAGTTGGTTTGGAAAGGAGATCGAAGATCTCCGGTATATTTTTATGGTTGTGATCTATATTTGCTAAAGGATTTCCATTTGGGCATTTATTTGTATAATTCTCAAATTGTTGCATAATAAAATAGACCCTCATCTGCTACAGTGGTTTTCCCTTTGGGGTTTTTTCGAGGATGTTTACTCCAAAAATATTGGTGCCAATTTGTATTTCGTGTGTGCATTTATTTCTCAGTTCCAATTTGTTTCTCCGTAGTGTTTTGATTGTGAATAATTCATCACTGATTTTTTTAATTTTTTTTTGTAAACAAATAAATTGCTAACAAGCTAGAAAATTAAACTCCAGTTGGTGAATTTGTGGAAATTTCACATAGTATCAAAGCATTTATGATCAAATCAAAGGCTTAAGAATGAAGGAAGTGAAATTGTAAAATTTCAGATGGAGATATGAGTAAAATATATTTAGATTTGCGCAAACCATCAAGGCAGTGTGAATTGCTAGGGCAAGAAAATCAATTTATAGTTCAAAGGGAAGGAAAATTTTGATTTGCCTTAAAAGTAGTAGTAGTAGGCAATGGATTTGTCAGAGAGAGGGTTCTCTTGAGAAGATTGGTGAATTTAAAGAGTAGATATGGGAATAGGTATTTATAGCAAGGGTTTGAGGTTGCAGATCTGTGTCGAGCAAGTAGAGAAAATCACACAAAAGAATTATACCCAGGACTTCTCCAATATATTTGAAGTTCTCAGATTTTCTAGTATGGCCAAAGAGAGAATTAATATTTAGGAGGCTATGGGTTTTTCTTCCATAGTGAAGGATTAATTCACTTAGATATCTTGCCTCTCTAGCTCAACTTCACAAGGTGTCTGGTATATAGACAGTGAAGCGTCAGCTCATATGACAAGGGTTAGAGACTACTTCTCCAGATACAGAGAAAAGGTTATGGAATTTTAGATCCAGATGGGAAACAAGAGTAAATGTACTCCAGTTTGGAGAGGTACCATCAAGATTCAGAGGGAGCCGGGAGAAAGCATCGATGTTACAAATGTGTTGCGTGTGTCTAGCTTAGGTATGAACCTAATTTTATTGTCAAAACCACAAGATAAGTGATATGATGTCTAATTCGTAGAGAAGAAGGTGTTCATCAAACACCAAAACTGGAATAAGGTGAAGCGGATTGGAGTTTGTAGCAACAAGTTGTATAAGTTGCAACTTGATTCTCCGAAAGCACTAGTTAGCAACAACAATAATGATAAAAGTAGTAGTGGGAGAGGCTTGGATGAACTATGGCATAAGAGAATTTGTCATCTACACCATGGAGCACTTAGGATGCTCAAGGAGACAGTGATAGGTGTTCCAGAATTAAGCATGGAACACGATGATGTGTGTAGGGCATGCGTACTTGGGAAATACGTTATGGAAACATTCTCAAGAAGTTATATTAGATCAGATGGTGTGTTGCAACATACACACTCAAACATTTGTGGTCCTATGTCTAGTTGTTGATGGTGTTGGAGCCCCCAACATTCAGTGGATCTCCCCAGTAAGAAGTCCCAACTAGACTTCAGACCATTTGGAGTAGGAGTCCTAGCAGTGGGTAGTAGTGTAATGCCTTGACCGCGATAGCGTGTAAAGATAAGTATGATAATTTTGGGTCGAAGCAAGTGTGTGACCTTGAAGTGATTCAAGTGAGATGCATGGGGGTTCTAACACATGGAGGGGAAAAGAAAGTGTGCCCCTTAGAAGCCTGTAATAGTACACAGCTTGAAAGGAACACACGAGTGTAATGACATCACAAGCTAAAATGTGAAATAGTCCACAAACCAAAGGGATGGGTTAATCCAACAACACGCATTCAAAAAGATTCATACAATTGCATACAAATAAATTCATAAGAAAAATCGTAAGATAAACAAAATACATTGCTAAAGCAACCAGAATAGTCCAACTACAATAACAACATATGCATGAAAGCATGTTGGCTCTGTTATTATTATTATAAGTGAAATTTTCGTCCATATATACACCATTGACAACCACTAGCCCCAATAGTGGAAAATTGCAATCAATAACACTTTCTCCTCCAAAGAAGTATTCTCACTCTACGTTGTGGAGAAGCCAAGGCTCATCACAATACTCCCAAGCCTTCTCTAAACCTAAGCCTAGCCAAAATATTGGCTCCCAAAATCTCGTTCTATGAGTTATGAGATTCTATTTATAACAAAGGGTGGGTGAACCTTAACATTCCCCTTTGTGACTCTTTTAATACCGTCATGACCCTTCAAGTTCTTTACAAATAACTCATTACATTACATAGTGATTTTTCATGTTCTACTAATGACACTTGGAATTTTACTTACAACATATTTACAAATAATATACATTTTCCACATGTACCCATGTGAGGCAAAATAGGCTGGAGACAGCCTAACAAGATGAAACACTATCACAAGGAAGTTTGGGGAAAGACTAACTCGAAAACCTCCACTTGATACTTCTCAATTACGAACTGATTCCAAGCTTGGTATTGTGCTATGATGTCCCCAAACTGCTTGATGGTTTCTTTCTGATAGCGGACTCTTGCCTCCACAGCTTCTAGGTATATGGTCTTGGAACCTTTTTCCGACTCATCCTGAAGCATGTGAAACATGGTGTTAACCATGACAAGACCACCAATGTACTTACGCATGTTCTGTGTGCTCAGCTCCAAGTCATCGTTGGTGGCCTCTCACCTTAGCTACTCCATGTACCTGTCGATCTCTAGCCGGAATTGGTTCTTGTGCTTAGCATCGATGAGGGAACCAATTGATGTGATCCTATGTGTTCTTACCATGACATCAAAACTCTTATACAACCATGCATATGAAGCTTGTATGTTGTTGATGAACGGGGTGAGATTCTCATAGTTCTAAATCAACATCTAGACCTTTACTTTATCTACCTATGCTTGTGGCTTCATCATCTTTGGAAAGTAAAGAAAGGCCCCTTTGTACTGCATTTTCCACTCTTGCACAAGGACGATGGAAACATGTATGTCCCTAAGAGTTTGGACAAACATTTTGCTCCGTTGTTGTGAGCCATGTAGATGAACAACCACCTTATGTATGGTGATGAATCCATCATATAGATTTTTCATGGTAGTATCAAATGTTGATACTTCAGTAAGTATCGCTTTCCTCATCTGTGCCATTGGGGAACATGCACTCTACTCTCTGGATTTTTCTACCTCTTGCCTGGTTGCCTGTAAGTTCTTTGCCATATGTTCATTCTCGGCTAACAAGAACTTGACATTTGATCTCATGGCTCCTGCATAATCCAAAGTGGCATCAGCTATGGCAACTGGATTCTTTTTTACATATGACATTATCACCCTTTCCTTCATGAATGCAGTTATCGCGTGATCATCCAGGAAATGATTTTTGTGCACCTGTGCAATCTTCCTCTGCAACTCGTCAATTGATAGATTGTACACATCCATCGCTGGATCATCATCAAGGAGAAGAATCTATCCTTGCTCGCTCGAGACTGGTTTTGACACTAGAGGTGGTGGAGACTGAGAGGTGACCTCGGGTGCTCTCAACATGAGGTTAGTGTCTTGGTCATGTGGCTCCTGCCCCAACTCCATGTCCATCACTTCAATCAGTTGCTCAATCTCCTAAGTAAGCTCCCAATCCTACATCTGCTCACTCTTTTTTTCAACTGTCGGATGTTCTGACTCCTCAACCTATATGGGCATTGTTTTCTCTATCATCACGCCTTGCCTTTCTTCTTCATCCCATTTCTACTTCTCTTCCATTTCTCTCCTTCTCAGCTCCTTCTCTTCCTTCAACTTCTTCTATGTTTCTTGCAACTTATGTTCTTCTTCCTCTAGCCTTTTCTTCTCCTTCTTCCTTTGCTCTTCTCTTTTTAACCGTTGCTCCCTCTTTGTCTCCACTACCAAAGCTTCTTTCTCAATGATGGGGTTTGGTTTCATCTTGTAGCTTTGCTCAGCCTCTTGGTTCTCAACAATCTTCCTCTTTCCCTTGTCTTGCGTTGGATTGTTGCTCATTGTTGTTGTTGTTTCCTATAGAGACACCTTCCAAGCTATGGCTATATTGATTGGCTCATGGAGCTTGGAGTTATTGTAAAAATATCTCCAAGGGTCCTCCTTGTGCTAATTAAATGTCCCATGGATCCATGGATAGTAAACCTTCGCACAATGGATCTTGCAAATACCCTGGGGACCATATGGATTGAATTCTTTGGTGCCGAACTCGAACTTCACTATTTCCTTAGCTTCGACATCAACATATTTCAAGCTCTTAATCTCGTACAATCCGATTCACAAAGGAAGGGCGAGCCATGGTGCCTTGTTCTTCCTATGC
This sequence comes from Pinus taeda, assembly GCA_000404065.3. Classification (NCBI taxonomy): domain Eukaryota; kingdom Viridiplantae; phylum Streptophyta; class Pinopsida; order Pinales; family Pinaceae; genus Pinus; species Pinus taeda. The sequence goes on along the minus strand of APFE031007752.1, from coordinate 148,097 downwards.
AGTCCTTATGATAACCTTGTGGAGAGGTGATATGGGACCTCTTGCATGACCAACTTGTCTGTGGCACACCTTGGTAGAACATGCGGAGGCTTCTCTCCACCAAACACTGTGATGTGTTGAAAAATGTGCAACAAGAAATGTTAAATTTAGAATGTGCTAAAAATAGCATGTCTAAAAATAGCAGTTTGGCCAGTGAGGTCATTGGCCACATTGGGTGAGAGGTGAAACTGCTAAAAATGGAAAGTTCTAAAAATAGCATTTCTGGGTCCCTTCCATTTATAGCAGTCCCTAGTCTATCTATAGGAAGTAAAATTAATTTTGGTCTTAACAGTAGTTGGAAATATTAATTAATTAATTTAGTTGAGTTAATTAGTTAAGTAAATTCGAATTTGAAGTCTTTGTGACCATGCACATGAGTTGTCCCACTGATTGAGGAATTTATCCTTAATTTCCTCCATTGATTGAAGAAAAAAGTATGAGTTCTATAATGAGAGAATCAGTTGACTTAGTTTTAACTCGTCAAGTCTAGTTAGATTATTTTAAGAAGTTGTTAAAATAAAAAAATATAGTTTTTTGATGCTTGCATGCATATGACAATTATTATTTTTGATAACTGAGGATTCACTCATGGATAACTATTGCATGTCATCGCTGTCAGAGACCCAATTGAGATTAGATGTGGGACAGTGTACTATCAGATGCTCGGATATTTCTATTAAGTATTCCTTGCATGGAGAAGGATCTATTATAGGAGATTGGAGGACTTGTGGCCTATATATTGAGGCCTAGGTAGTCCATGATTTTCATCTTTTGATTGAAGATCATCAGAGTACAGAGAGAGCAGGATAGCTATTGAGCTGATTCTTTTTGTATGTTGAAGAGGATTTCCACTTGATTGATAATACAACGTTGGGGTTTTATGCTGGTGCTTTCCCAGTGATATATTCATTGTTATGTGTGATTATTTCTCTTGATCAATTATGCATGTTTCTACTTGATGTTGCTCATGAATTCGATTATGTTTCCGCTTAATGTTTTGTAGAAGTAGAACAAGTATTATGCTTTAGGACATTGCATATATCGATTTGTTCTACAAGTGAGATTTCTACATGGTATCAGAGCACAGGTGATCAAGAAAGAATAGTATACTAGTAGGAGAAATTCAAAGTTTACTATTCGGGATATAGATCTCAAGTTCTTATCACATCTATTTCATCGATGGCGTTCTATGGTTTGAGGCTTGAGTATGCCCTTGATGGCAGCTCAAACTATATAGCTTGTAAGGATTGCATGGAGGCAGTTTTGGAAGATAATAGCCTTAAGGATTTCATTAATCAAGAAATTCCTAAGCCTACTAACAAGATTGAGCAGGTGGAATGGAGGAAGTGTGTGGCTAGAGCTAGGAGAATTCTCTTGGAGGGAGTGCGAGATCACATTGTCTCGAGCCTCCATGGGAAGGAGACTCCGCATGCAATGTGTAAAACATCAAAAGATTTATATCAAAATAGTAGTGATCAGAGGAAGTTGGCACTGAAGGACAAACTTCGAAAGATCAAGTGTGAAAGGGATGAGACGATCTCTATGTATCTGACCAAGCTCATCACATGCAGGGATAAGCTTGCAAGTGTAGGGGTCGTGACATCGGATGAGGATATGGTGAGTCTAACACTCCTTGGCCTTCTTAAGAGCTAGCATAGCTACCAGGACTCGATGAATGGAAGGGAGAAACTACCAGAATGGGAACAACTATGGTCGGATTTGATGCAAGAGGAGATCAAATGGAGCACCAGAGACAGTTCTTCATCTATGCATTATGAGGGGAACTGTGCCTTAGCGAGTAAGGTGAAGAAGGGGGAGGAGAAGGTTTCTCTTTCCGAATTCAGTTCTTCCAATGATGGGAAGAAGGTTGACAAATCGAAAGTGCGATGCTTTCGTTGTCATGAGGTGGGCCATTATGCTGCAAATTGTCCACGGAGGAAATCCAAGAAGGAATCTAAGGAAGGATCTGAAGGTGAGGCACTTGCTTCACAGTTTGAGTTGGATTTCACACTCTTCGCATATATGGTTTCATCCATGGTGGGAATTCGTTGGTTTCTTGACAATGGAGCTTCTTTCCACATGACCGACGACAAGAGTTTGTTCAATACTTTGGAGGAGAAAGATCTCCGGATACTCATAGCGATGGGTAATGATAAGAAGTATAGTGTCTCAGGTGTAGGCACAGTTATTTTTCAGAGGGAGCATGGATATCGCCTTACCTTGACCGATGTCAAGTATGTACCAAGACTGAAGAGAAACTTCGTGTCGATCGTGATGCTGAAAGACAAAGGCTATGATGTAATCTTTAGTAAGGGAAAGGTTTTCCTTAGACACATCATCGCTAGACAGGTGAAGCAGATTGGTTCACGAGTCAAGAACCTGTATGTTCTTGAGGTTCAAGATGCATGCAAAGCCTTGAGCAGCAAGGCAACTAATGGAGACTTGGTGGTTGAGAGGGAGGGTATATTACCTCTCAACATGCAGAGCCAAAAGAAGTCTCAGACGATTTTGGAGGAGCCATGCTTGGTGCAGTAGCTTCAGGATGTTGTGGAGTAGCCACAATAGGGGAAGCTGAGAGGAGATCGAGTAGAGACATCTACTCATGCAGAGACCTCCAGTAGGGGGAAACTTCGATCCAAGTGGGCTGAGGGATCACATGCAGCCCTACCTCCAAGTAGGAGGTGGGGTGATATAGAGTGATCATCCCAAGGAGGAGGGGCAGGATCCTTGAGGTACCCAACCTCTTGGATGAGACCTTGCTACAGGAGCCCCGATGTGGAGTAGCAGGAATTGACTAATTAGGTTGAGACAGATGTGGATGGAGCGGCATAGAGAGTGACAGTGCAGGGAATCCTAAGACAACGCATAGCTAGCAAGCTGCAGCAATGCGAGAGGCATAAGTGTTTTGCACAGTGCTAGGTGGCATAGGGAGGTGTGCAATGGTGCGAGATGCATGGAGATGTTGCAGTAGCGCAGATGTCAGAGAGGGAGCACTTGTCAACAGCAAGTAGAGCTTTAGCATCAGAGTATGTTCCTAGCCCAATAGAGTGGTCAGTTGGGAGTGTTTTTGTTCCAAGTGTTGTTGGAGCAAGTGGACCGGGTAGATGTGTTGCATGTAGAACATTCCAGAGTTACAGGGTCGGGTTCGAGAGAAAGCCTTTCTTGTTGAGAGGGAGTGTTGAAAAATGTGCAACAAGAAATGTTAAATTTAGAATGTGCTAAAAATAGACCTGCTAAAAATAGCATGTCTAAAAATATCAGTTTGGCTAGTGAGGTCATTGGCCACATTGGGTGAGAGGTGAAACTGCTAAAAATAGAATGTTCTAAAAATAGCATTTATGGGTCCCTTCCTATTTATAGCAGTCCCTAGTCTATCTATAGGAAGTAAAATTAATTTTGATCTTAACAGCAGTTGGAAATATTAATTAATTAATTTAGTTGAGTTAATTAGTTAAGGAAATTCGAATTTGAAGTCTTTGTGACCATGCACATGAGTTGTCCCACTGATTGAGGAATTTATCCTTAATTTCCTCCATTGATTGAGGAAAAAAGTATGAGTTCTATAATGAGAGAATCAGTTGACTTAGTTTTAACTAGTCAAGTCTAGTTAGATTATTTTAACAAGTTGTTAAAATAATAAAATATAGTTTGTTGATGCTTGCATGCATGTGACAACTATTATTTCTGATAACTAAGGATTCACTCATGGATAACTGTTGCATGTTAGTTCTGTCAGAGACCCAGTTGAGATCAGATGTGGGACAGTGTACTATCAGATGCTTGGATATTTCTAGTAAGTATTCCTTGCATGGAGAAGGATATATTATAGGAGATTGGAGGACTTGTGGCCTATATATTGAGGCCTAGGTAGTCCATGATTTTCATCTTCTGATTGAAGATCATCAGAGTACAGAGAGAGCAGATAGCTATTGAGCCGATTCTTTTTGTATGTTGAAGAGGATTTCCTCTTGATTGATAATACAGTGTTGGGGTTTTATGCTGGTGCTTTCCCAATGATATATTCCATGTTATGTGTGATTATTTCTCTTGATCAGTTATGCATGTTTCTACTTGATGTTTCTCATGAATTCGATTATTCTTCCGCTTAATGTTTAGTAGAAGTTTAACAAGTATTATGCTTTAGGACATTTCATATATCGGTTTGTTCTACAGGTGAAATTTCTACATGATGAAGGTGCCACTAGGTGAGGCATACCAATTTGCAATGTTAAGTATCATCTCCATCACTTCTTGGGATATGCAAGGTTGATCCTAATCAAAGATCAACTTGTACAACAGGATAATGAAATGGTCAGTCAGCCTCGCCATGACTCCTTGGTAGTTGCAGTCAGAAAGAGACTTGCAATAAATATTGATGGTAGTCTCTTTCGGTGTCCATGTCCAACGTATGCTAGGAAACTAAGGTTGGGCACAAATTGCATCAAGTAAATATGTAGACATGTAGAATATTGCTTTCTCATCCTTAGGCATTAGTCACATGGACTTTAAATTGAAGAGCCAACAGATTTGACCGGTTGAATAGCCTTCCATCACTCACCCATTGGTCCAACATAACTACCCAATTTTCAGGAAAGGTCTTCATGCTCTCTTGACCATATACTCGACATGCAAAGATGATCAAGAATTGTTAAGACTTCCTGAGTGAATTTGTCTTGTAAACATGATTGGGTGTCGTTTTGAACTTCTATGGCTCTTTCACCAAATGCTTTACAATATCTATGGTGTTCACAAAGCTATGGGTGGCATAGAAAAGTGTGTCCATGTGGTTCATTGGCTAAGGTAAATGATACATATGTTGATAATTCTTTGCCTTGAAGGTGGTAAGCCCTATCCTACTGGCACTACTCAATGTCATACCCTCTAGATCTATGTGTGAGACAATCTAGTGGATGATGTCTACACATGGGAAGGCGGGGTACCTACATTCAACCTTGTGTAAGCCTGACCAATGGATACTAATGTAAACATGCCAATACTCTAAGTATTTCTTGAAGTCCTCTGCAAATATATCCTTCATTTCCTTCCGTGTCAACTTCATGCCCTTCTCAATGAACAATTGAGTGTCTGCATAAACTGGCAAGTTCAATGGCACCTACTCAACTGCTTCCCTAGAGCCACTCTTGACAATATCCTTTGATGCAGCTCTCTTGGAAGCCATGTTACTTGTAACTGCTAGAGTGTTGTTCAACAACTGTTGTACCTAGAGACAGAGAGGACACTCATGGCATGAAAATGTTAGCTTGAAACCAAAAGCACTTCAAGTATCATACCAAGCAACAAACTGGGCAAATGTTGGGAGGGATTGCATAATCTTGGCTCACAGAGGTGACTAGCTACTAGCTGGAACTGCACATTGCACAGACCCAATAGTAAGTGGGGAGGACTTACTGACTAGAACTGTGCAATGCGCAATTCAGTTTAGGCACAGGCCAGGAGAGACTACACATTGTGCAGTCTCAATTGACAAGGCTTGGGGGTAGTTCTTGGAATTGCATAGTGCACAATTGGAGCTAGGCTTGGGCAACATATGAGTAATTCCAGAAACTGAGGCTGAGGTTTGAGATCCAGAAATGTGTAGTGCAAGCTTGGGAAAATGAGATCAAGGCCAAGGAAGCCCAAATCTGCCCAAGGGGAGTGAGAAATCAAACAGATCTGAAGGATAGTGTGATGCTGGATGTAGATCTAAGTGAATGATAAATCAAGTGCAAGAAGAAATCAAACTAAAGGAAAATGAAGCATGTGGAGAGAGTCGCTGCAACGACGACCGTTAGTGCAAAAACTAGGTAATATATGCAACACTTAGGAAAGAGAATTAAAAATTTAAAACAACACTTTTGCAAGCTAAAACAAGTTAAAATGCCAGCGTTCATTCAAAAAAACGAGTGAAACACCACTCACAAGCTAAACAAACAAAAGCGACAGAAAAAACAACATAAGACTAGAAAAGCAAGACTTACCCAGAAAAGTATTGACAATCACACCGAAGGTTACTTGCTCTCCTTGGGAATGCCGTAGCTCCAAGATCGAATGTGCAAATGAGATCTGGTAGTGTTGATTAAATAGATTTGGTCAATTTAGGGTTTATGACTCGAAGGCAAAAAATCAAGGAAAAAGAAACACTTGGCGACAGTTTCCAAAATAACTCAAGTGTCTCCTTCAGATTGCTAAAAATAGATCCCTATTTTCTAGGGATGAATTTTTGATTTTTTCTTTTTCGAGAAAAGCTTCAACGTATGGCTCGGAGAGATTGCACAATTCTAGGAAGGACTGAGCAACTCACTAGCTCATGCATTGAGCAAATTTTGAGGGAGAAGCTTCTACGCAATTTCTAGGTTGAGTGACTCTTGGCTTGTTACATATTTTGTCACTATCCCTGTACTCCCGATTCCTTGACCCTGAAGGACCTCTACAATGAACCTCACATGCTTTTCCTTCATGAAGAAACTCCCATTGTGTCCCTCTTCATGAGCAGATAAATTCCCTTTTGCACCATTTCCCCTTAAACTTCTGTTTTTCCTAGTTTACAAGACTGGCGCTAATGACCCTTGTCTCCCCTGCACCAATGTGTAGAGATTAGTACTATCCCTAACACTGTCTGGAGGGACTAAGCTATGTTCCAGTCATGCCGGTCCTGTTATGGAATTTTTTTTAAATTAAGATCCGAAGCTTCCAACTCTAGAAGCTTCATAACAGAAGTCTGGTAAATGGTTTGGCCGGATGGGGTTGAGGATGTCAGTTTGGGCTCCTTTCCCCTATAATGATGGAAGTACCTCAAGGGATAAGACCTTCTCCCATGAGGAGTGGATCCATCTCCCATCCATTCATCCTATATAAACCTCCCTTCTTCCCAAGCACAAGTTAGTGTTAATGTGGGTGTGCTAGTGTTATTTTGGTTTGGAGTAAACAACAAGCTATTCATAGTTGTGTGAGGGAGAAGTGTGATTTGGTTTGGAGTGAAGCCTAAAGGGAAGAGCCTTAAAACTATTGTTAATTGAAGCCATAATGGAATGTTAGTAGAAGTGTGTGGGGACCTGGTCTTGTCAGAGGAGAACCACAACGTCAAGACAATGGTTGTATTCTCTTCTTGATATCAATATATATGCAACAATCGATTGATTTCCTACATGTTTTGTCATCTTACATATTCATGGCTTAATGTTTTTTGACTTGTTAAGTAGATTGAATTACAATTTGTCTATTATCATGATTGTTGTTCATTGTTGTTTACTTGTTTTAGGTGCTTGAAGAAGGAAGTGAGAGATAGCTAGAGTGAGCAAGCAAGGGAATCATCAAATGGGATAAGCGTACTAGGAGGTAGGCTCTCTTAATTGATTCTAACTTAAGGAAATCTTCCATAGAATGTATTTGTTGTGGCTAGACCCATTATCGAGCTAGAGGAATTTGTTTATGTCCGCACTTATAATTTTACTTCACCACAAATTGGCGACTCCATTGGGGATCCAATCCTTTTGTTTGTCTTAGATTTCATGATTTCGTGTGAACTTTTCTAGTTCCACTTTTTCCCTTTGGTTCTATTTCTTTTATCCTACTTACTGGCCTAAGTTTGAACTTCATAGTAGCAGATCTAGTCCCTATTTCAAAATTTTATTTTTTTCTTAGCTCCCTCGATCAACGCATTTAATCCATTGACAGTCATGTCGATCAGTGTGATATGTTGAGAAACCATCGTGCCGACCGACCTCTGGTGCTTGCTGTCAGTTAGGCAGTCGTGCTAATGCTTGTAAGTGAATATTAGGGTTCATATCCGATCTTGGCCAATGTGTTTTTCTCTCATGATTTCTACCCTATAAGTTGTTTAGATTGTCTTCTCCCTGACTAGAAAGCTTCATTTAGCTTGCCTTGTGTGCTTGCTTTGTTTAGCCCACCCTCTGATGTGTTAAGTCTGGCCCTGTGTGAAGTTCTTTTTTATTTTTTCTTTGAATCCCTCGATCAACTCTATTTTTGGCCAAACAGTCATGCCGATCAGGTCTATCAACGTTAGTTTTACCCTAAAAGTCGTGTTGTTCATGTTGATCGTCACTACTTTTGGCCCAAAAGTCACTCTAGTCTCTTAGTTAAGAAAAAATAAGAATTTCTCCCATTCTAGTGCCGGTGTGTCTTGACCCTCAGACTCTCTTCTTCCACCCAGAAGTGACTAGGATGCTTTGTTTGCTTCATTTTCAATTGAATGAGTGAAAGAGTCTCGTTTGTTCTCTTATTTCGAGTGTCTCTTTTCTCTTTCCAAGCATAGATTACATTGCTTGGTTTCTCGATTGAAGCATTTATGTGTTTGGTTGGTTCGATTTAGGGAAGAAGTTTGTTTTAGTTTCATTTATCATTCTTTGGATTTGATTGATGCTTGTTTGTTCGGAATTGTGAAATTTTCATTAAATTTCTTTATGTGAAAGATTCATTTTTCATTTTATGAAAAGAAGAACATCATTACAGTTTACTTAAGCGAAAATATTGCATTAGTAGTGTCATTAAGAAGCTAGAATTGCATCAGCATAGGCATGAGAAATGAAATGAAACTTATTTTGTTGTTAAGGGAAGATTAAGTGCATTTAGGAGGTTTATTAGAGAAAGATTTCATTCTTTGATTGTTGCATTGATTGTGTGCTCTCTATCCCTCATTTAGTGTTAACTTTCATCGAAGACAAAGATCTCTTTTCTCATATAGCTACATATAGGAGTTTTCAGATGACAACAGTAGGGCCTTGTAATTGAAACCTAATTCAAGATCAACCATTAAAATTTATTGAATTAACCTAAGGAAGGATTGAAACTTAACGCTCACATTTAGTGGTCTAGGCGAGGGATGTGTTCCAAGGTCTTTAAACCTAACAGTTCTCATTTGCTTCGGCACTATACAATGCTAGTACAGATTTGTTCTCCCCATATCGTCGAGTATACAATGGGAGACCCCTCTAGGCTACAATCCTTTATCCATAGGAAGCCGAGTCGGCTGCCTTGCAAACGTGTGTTATAGCTCCAAATATCACTATTATGGTTTGTGATGCTGCACTCCTGGCCTAGGGAAACCCCTCCTTCCAGACCTGGTCCTAAATTTAAAAAACAATGTTTTATTCCTTGTACGCGACATTGCCCTGAGTTAAACGCATGTATACGCGGGTCTGCATATACCCAACCCGCGTATATGTATTAAAACACTTAAAAATATATAAAACTCCTTATTTTCGGGCGAAGATAGTGGGTTTTACCTGCCGATCACCTGTTAGTGCCCGTGGCCCAATTGTTCCCAACCAACTCCTAACTAAAAAACTACTTTGGGAGTGGTATAAAAAGACATCAAAGGGAGGGCCTAAGGGAGGAGAGAAGAGAGAGAAAGGTTATTATACTGAAATTTTTCCCCTTACCAGGTCTGAAGACCCTTTTGCCTTCTACACTTCCCCCATTTGTATAGGAAACCCTTGTTTCCTTGTGTGTTGATGTCCATCTACTAGTTATGGCATCATGGAGTGAGTCTTGGAAGGAGATATGCTAAAGGCTTGAGGCTGGACGGATCCGGAAGGAAGCGTTGCTTGGAGCCTACGAAAGTTTACTCAGGTGATATTACTCCTTTTGTACATTCTATTTTTCTATAATAAAGAAACATGTCTTGATTCCCGATATGCTTCTTCTTTATGTTTATGATGTTCATGTTTGAATTTTATATGTGAATGGTGGTTTAAAGTTCATAACTAACTTCCTTATTTTATAACATGAAGATGATTTATGTATAAGTCTTTGTCTGTATACTGCTATATTCTTTGGAATTGGTTGTTTTACAGGACAAAGGAGCGAAAGGGACTTGAAGAAGGGTTTGGACCCTTGAGCAACTTCTCAAACGTAGGACTTGAGGTACGCCCTTCTTACTTTAGAATTTGCTTTTGATAGCATAATGGCTGTGTGAATGTGTGTTTCTCTGTTTAGAAAACTTTCAGTCTGCTAGGGTTTCCACCCAAAATCCCTAGGGGAGAAAATCCCTCAACAAAATTGGCGACTCCATTGGGGACAACATTCTTGTTGTTCCTAGTTTGGGTGTTTGTCAAGCCAATCAGGGCTCAGTTGCTTATTGGTTTGCTGTTATTGTCTGGTCTGTTCTTGACTTCTGAGTTTTACTAGTTTCTTCAGTTTTTTTTTTTTATTTTTCTTGAAATATTTCATATATGTTGTTTTCCTTAGTTACAGAAGCATACGTACGCTAGTTTCTTGAAGTAAACCTGCGTATACACAGGTTTCCTCAGGAACAGTCATGTATACACGCAATCTGCACTTAAGTATAGTCGTGTATATCTTGCAACTTTCAAGATTTATAAATTTTTGTGTCTTTGAAGTTTATCTGGTGTTTTGAGTTAGTTTGAAACAGTCATTTTTGCCAGTATCAGTTGTTTGTTTTACAGCAAGCGTCTTACTCCGATTTCTCTCTGATTATAAGGAGTATTGGTCTTGTTTTGTGTTTGCAAGCGTCATCGTCTTTTTGCTAAAAGCACGCAAGATTTCTTGTTGAATCTTGGCTGCTCTGATTTATCAGAGAAGAAAGATTGTTATCAATCTTTGTGTTGAATTTTGCTTTTGGTGACTTTTTGTTTGCTTGACAAAATCGCTTTTTGTGACCATTTACTTCTTTGTTTCATCAAAGTTGTCAATTGATGCTTTCTTGAAATTGTCTTTTTGATATTTTTTGGTCTTTGTTACCAAAGCTTTCATTGCTGCTTTCGATTGTCAAAAAGCATCTTTAAACACATTGTTTTTGTTGAGTTTTCATTCATTGTATGGTGTCAACTTGCAAACGTTTTTCTTTCTTATTGTTTCAATCGCAAAGTTTCAGTTTTGTTGAGAGAATTTTTGAAAAGACTTTTTTGTTGCTACTTTGAAGAGAACTTTTTGAAAAGTTTTGTTTTGCTTTCTTGAACTTGCTTTTCACTTGGTTTCCTTTTGGTTAATGAAAGTGCTTTATGTTTGTCTTGAGTTTGTTTTTAGTGTTTAGACGAAATGAATGGTAGCATTTCATATTCCATCTAGACATTGCAAGTGGAAAAAGAAAATTTGATAAGCAAAGCAACTTCCATTTCTTGTTTTAGAGTTGTTTTCAATTTTGCATCAAGCATATAGTTGTTGCATTAGGATAGATTTGCATCTCTTTAGGCATAAATAGTTTTGTTAACTTTTGAGTGTGAAGAGTGAATCAAAGAAAAAGAAAAGAAAAGTTTGTTTCATTAGAAGTTTCCTTTCGAACCCTGTAGAAATTACTCTTCATCGAAAAACAATGACAAGTGCACATGCATATAGTTAGGTTTTATTAATTTCTTTTGCGTCGAAAAAACACCACTAGTTTCATTTCCATCATCCCTTGACTTAAAGAACAGACCTTAAAATCAAGCGCTAACTAAAATTCACTAGAAATTTTTTTTTTTAAGTTAAAATACACCAACAAGTTTTAGGATTTTAGGGCCTTGGATTAGACGAGTGGAGAGTTAACTCTCCAAGGCCATTTAAACGTCAAACATAGGAGTCTAAATAACGAGAGAAAATCCAATAGCGTTAGGAAGACTAGGAAAGCTCCGGATCTAGGAGTTAAGCATGAGGGTCTGTGAAGACAGGGAAGAGAGATACCCCCTCTCCTACTTGTCTGAACTTACCTCACGACTGTTCCGCCTGGCTTCTGCGACGATTTGGTATCCATAGTTGCTACTCCTAGGGAACTACATAGGTGGCTGCGGAGGGAAATCTTGTGGCACCTGAGGTTGACGTTGTATCACTCTCGAAAGTACTACTGGAGGGCACCCTTGCGAAGCTTGGGGGCTTGCACCGGTGCAGGCTGTTGTTAGGAGGTTAGCGTAACTTCCTCTGTTACCTTCGCTGATAGGCCTGGGCCCTCATCATCTCAGACTATCTTCGAAAGGCCCCTTATTTTTCACTTTCTCGTATTTTGGTGTCCGGTCCTAATCACCCGGAGCGGAAATACTTAGAAGCTATTTGACTGGCTGTATCTTTAGGGACTTTATAGTGTGTGCTCTGTGCTCCTAGTTGGCCTAGCTTTCAATTTTTTGAGTCTTTAGTTAGATCTTAATCAAAAAGTTCAAAGTGGCTGACTGATCTCCTAGACGGTCTTGAAGACTTCGTGGTCTTTCACCACCGAGTTTAGAGCCTTCTTCGAGAAGGCGCAGAGGTAATAATATTGGTGGGTTTCGTCCCACGGCAATTGACGCATCGAGGATTGATCCTCCTCTCGGGGGCATTAGTATTGAAGCAAGGCCTGGTACTTCCGCGGAACAAGAGAGGAACACTCTAGTTCTTTCTCGAGTTCACTTACAAGCGGAGAATAATATAGAGGTAGAAGAACTTTCAAATTCGTTAGCGGCTTTGAATTCTCCCCTACCGTCTAGTCATCCACACATATTGCAATACGTTGGGACTCCGACGCATAGACCGTCAATTCTAGGTTATGCCATGCGATTACCTTCGATGACCACTACTGGAAGCATGGCTTCTACAAGTGCTACGACTGTACAGACTCCCATATCTGTACAAGGGGGAGGAACTATTTCCATCCCCTCCGTCTCTTTATTTGGATCTTTTGCTAGCATGTCTTTTGTTGGGTCTACCTCCATTCTGTCCACGAGTGGAAATTCCCAAACCAATGCTTTTGGTTCTGGATTCTTCCCATTTGGCACCCACTTACAGGGCATTCCTTCAACTCCGTTCGGAGCTGCCACGTCCATGATGAGTGGATCGGCTTCGTTCCAAGGTTTTCCGTTTGGAAGTGGTCATATACCACATTCCAACCCAACGATAGGATCCATGCCTTTTTCTTCTGTAGGACAAAGCAACAATCCTTTCCAAGGTTGGAACAACCCTGGGCTTAGTGGTGCTGGAACTGGGAATCCATTTTTCGACCAATATGGGAATAGGCCGTATACCACGGTTAGTTCATTCCAAAGTATTCCTCCCCTAGCTTCGGCTTGGAATCCATATCAGGGGTTATCAACTCCTTATAATCCTTTAGGAGGAAACTTTGCCGGGTATGGTGGATATACGGCCGGAGTTGGTCAAACTCCGAGTTTAGCTGGATCACAAGGCTTGCCTTTTGGTTCAGCGGGTTCTACTGGTTACTTCGGGCAACCTGGTGCCTTCCAAAATCCAGGCCAATCTTTCAGAGCTTTGGGAGTTCCACCCAGTTAGGGTGGAATCCCCAAGCTCCTCCTAGACTTCCGTTTCTGGCAACGTTAAACTTGCCAGATCTCACTAAGTTAACTAACGACCCAATCAAGTACAATCCGGCCTGGCCTCCGGTCCCAACTAAACTCCCTTCGGACATTCCAAAATTCGAAGGGAAGAGTGGTGAGGACCCGGGCAACCACGTAACCACGTTCCACTTATGGTGCTCATCGAACTCCCTGATCGATGAATCGGTTAGGTTGAGATTATTTCAACGCACCTTGACTAGTAATGTGGCCAAGTGGTATATAGAGTTTTTTGGGGGCAGCTTTACATCATTCACTGATTTAGCCAATATTTTCTTGAACCATTTTCAGTTGTCTGTCCGGTATGATGCCGGAACTGAACTACTGGCCACTTTTCGTCAGGATAGGGCAACTCACATTTCTGATCATATTCAGGAATGGAGACGGAGAAAGAGGCTCATTAAAGCCGATATCCCTCCAGAGTACCGTCTCGAGTGGTTTTTGAAGTCTTTGATACCTAAGATCTCCAAAGATGTCTCCATGTCTGGGGTCTATTCTGAGGAGCAAGCCATTTTTAGGGCCCAGCAATTAGAATTGATCTACTCTCAATCTGGGATCCTACAAAAGTACTTGCCAGATGCTCCTGGATCTATGGTTGACGTAGCTAAGTCGAAGTCAGGTCCCCACACGGATGGTATTATTGGGTCGATAAGACACGAATACGAGGAACTTGTTGAATCAATTGCAGCAGTTGTCTTTACAAACTGCTTCTAACAACCAAGTCACATCGTCTAACCCTTCGACTTCCCAAACTTCTTCGATTAATGCCGTCCAATCTGATAACCTCAAAGGAAATCAAAATTCCAATGGGAAAAAGAAAGGACGAAGGAAGAAAAAGAACCAGGATGGGAAGCCTGATGCAAATAAATCCGACAATAATGCTGGTGGTAGTAGAAATGAGTCGAAAAAGAAAGTCAAGTTTCCATGCAAGTTGTGTAGTGGAGACCATTTAACTCATCTTTGCCCCAAGATTGAAGACGCTTAGCGCTTGTTAGGGCAGCAAGGGACTTCTAGTTCCTAAGTTGTGTTAACCAACCCTTTTCCCCAAGGGCAGCAACTTCTTGCTAGCACGAGTTCAAACCCTGGAACCTCCGCAGGGGGCAACCAGGAACGGGAAAAATCATCCAATGTTTTCACGATGGGTTCTAACGTCCATGTGGCTACTCAGTCACGTGATTATGGTGAAGCCGAAACTTCCAAGGATAAGGTTGTTCCCGGAAGTACTGACCTTCATATCGAGCGACCCCATGTTGAGACTATACCACGGGTACCAAAAGGTTCCGCTAAACGCGCGACTATTAATCCTAATGCTAGGGCCGCCCAGAATTACTCCATTGTGGAAGATCTGGCTCAGAGTCCGTGCGCCATGTCCACTTTAGAGGTTCTCCAGTCGTGTCCGGCTCAGAGAAGTGCTTTACTTTCCGTGATCGGGGCAGTTGATCCAACTAATTCTTTAGTGCTCACTTTCGACATGTTAAATGTCAAAAAGCGACTCCCTCATCACATGGCTTTTCAAATAAAGTCTACATACCAGAAAATTAACATTTTTCGAACCGTTATTGATGAAGGGGATTCCACTTGCATCATGTCGATGTCATGTTGGAAGGCTATTGGATCACCTTCAGCTGTTCCTTCACCTACTGTCTTGATTGCATTCGATGGTCATTCTCATAAGCCGCATGGGATTATCGCAGCCTTCCCTATATGTGTTGGGGGGAAGGTCGTTAATATTGAAGTAGAAGTCGTAGATGCCAACCTAGACTATAATCTCCTCCTAGGAAGGAACTGGGTATACGAAATGGACGCCGTTGTTTCGACTCTGTTTCGTGTCATTTGCTTTCCTCATGAGAGGAAAATCGTAAATGTTGATCAATTAGATTATTGTCCAGTTGATCCTCAAGCAAGCTCCGACTCTACTGTTCCTTTAGTGGATAACCCTCGTCCACCTACTGAGAATCTAGGAGTAGGGATGTATTCCTCGTTGATGGGTACTTTTGAGTTTCCCTCTCCT
>APFE031007752.1:86202-111072 GCA_000404065.3 Pinus taeda | reverse complement strand
TACAGCTTTTGCAACATGGCGCTCCCTTGTGGACTTCGAACCCCTGCCTAAACTACTTACCACTTACCCCCCCTCCAGAATCTGCCTTTTCCCTCTTCCCACCTAATAGTAGCTGTTAACCCCGCTCCGTCCACTCCATTCTATTCCCGTGACATGTCATATCTCCTCCACTCTGCTCCCGCCACATGCCTCATCCCTGTGCCTGTCGTATAACAATTAAGTGTCTGTTTTAACATACAATCTTTGCCAGACTAACGAATCTGCTCCGTCAAATGGATAACTCTTAATGGTACAATGATCTTCCCAATAAAATAACCTTGAACCCTGTTCAGTCAGCCTTTCCTCTGCACTCCCGCAATAGTGAACTCCTGTTATTGTTTCTACAACCTCATCAAGCTGAATATTGTTCCTTCAACCACTCTTGAGTAATTCCTGGTTTTCCCATCTCATTTCCTTAAAAATGTCTTTTAAAGGTAAATTGAAAGCCATAAGGGAAAACCCTATGCTCCCCCTCTATGATTGATTTAGACCGTCAGCCATTAGTGGACGAACATTATAAAATATCTGAAACTAGTTGTGAGTTCGACCTCTGCAAACTCCACAATTGGATAAAAAAATTCTTGATCTCAGTGATGAATTGAGTGTGTGGGACTCCTTCCTACCTCAATTCATTTTTCCCCAAGCCCATCAATTTCCAGAATTTGTCTCATGGTTCCATTTCAAGTACATACCCAATAAAAGGCAATTGTTTCTTAGAACAACAACATTCTCTTCACAATTACCCTTGACTACATATGCTAGATGCTTCAAATCCAAAATTCAGCCTCTTTGAAACCCCTTTCAATAGACTCCCTCATGGAATTCTACAAAAACTTGACTGTTCCCCACAGAGCCAAAATTTTCAGGACATTTCTACGTGAGAATGTCCAATTGCCAAAAACAAACCCTCCTTTTCCATCCTCAATGTTTCCTGAAATAACAAACAAAATTATCTCTATAGTTTCTTGCATATTGGGTTATCAAACCGATCAGTGGGTTGATGAAGCCATTATAGTTTTTCTATTAGTATTTTCAACAAAAGAGAAACCTTTAGTCATTTTTCATTACAGTGAATTCTTAGCAGAGGCCATCCATGAACAATTCCTTAAGTTTTCTACATAAGGAATCTTCAAACATGCTTCAGTTTTAGTTTACTTGTTCTTAATCCACCAAGAATATAGATTTCAATTTCCATTACAGAAACTAGATGAATAGGGAAATGCACAGTCTGTGATCCAGTGGACTTCCTTGGTATGGAAGCATACCAATGAATTCACATTCAGTGATTATGTAGACCAATTTTTGTACATTTTTTTTGCGTACTCAATAGTGATGTTGAACCTAGAACCAGGCATGAGATTAGGAGAATTCTACATCTCAATGAACAAACAAAGATAGGTGACTGGTACATGTATCAAAATTACACTGAGATTAGAGTGTATGGATGCGAATTGCCTCCATATAGAATACCTAATTTTTTTCCTATAAGAATTTTTTCATTACAATATATTAGGCAAATGATAAATATGGATGATCTGCACTTCATGGCAGCCAAAAGGAAATCTCATTTCAAAATCAAAGTACAGATTGGGCCTTTCCTTTGTAATACTATAACAGTAGCAAAAGATGCAGATCTTCTCCTCAAACAAATGAAATTTAAACTCAGTTTCACTTGGTCATATGATCCTTTAGGAATAATATCAAAATTGAGAGTAGAGCATAAAACTACTCCATACACTCATACTCCCAACCTGAAATTGAGCAGTATATGAATCAAGATCAATGGAAAAAAATAACATTTCAGGAGGTAGAAGAATAGGTACTTTCTACTATGACATCACAGACACCAGTGCCACAGGAAAAGATGGATAAAAGACTAAGGGAGGATGATTCCCCTTCGGTCTCATAAATTCAAAGGAAATAGTTCCAAATATATAAAAAGAGGCAGAAAACCAATCCAGTAGCATAGTTTTTACAAGAAGAAAATGTTCATTCTACAATAGTCTTGACAGGTCCTTATACTTCTAATTTCCCTTGCATTGAAGACATTTTCATAGGGTCACCATCATATTTAGCTTCTCAAGGACCTATGGAAACATCTCAATCAGGGGAATTGGTTCATGATCAACCTGAACCAAGTATATTTTCCAGGTATAAGGAAATAAAAAATAAAAATGAACTCTTGAAAGCAACCACCTATTCTCAGTTTTGGAAGCAAACAACTTCATCACAACACCTACTTCTCTTTTCTTTCGACACTGAGGAAGGGAAAATGTAGATAGCTTTCCTTGAAGCTCAAATTCCTTTTCCTAAAAGTATAGATGAATACAAGAAGACTATCTTTTCTTTTATCATTGATAAAATCCACCCTATTAATCAGATGGATTTGCACAAAAAACCGGTGAAATGTTGTATTCTACCCTAATAAACTCAGTAATGGCAGCATCCATACTTCAGGCATTAGTCAACAATGTTCAGTCTCAACTAAAATTGGAAAAAATATCTTCTTTAGCTAAAGACATTACGATAAAGTCTTTAGAGGATTTAGTAATTAAACTGGGATATGATCCCAGTAATGTAAAAGCTACTGAAGAGGTCATTAAGAGAAAAAAACACTAACATTGAAGCCCTAAAGAAGCAGCTCAAACTTCCATCTATTGAAGATCCATAAAACAAAGGAAGTTGGTCCATTAGAAAAGGAGAAATAAGATATGTTTAAAATTATTATTGAACATAATGGATAGGTTAAACAAATGGAGACTAAAATTGAGAAGCTGCTAAAAGAGAAAGAACAATCAACTAACTTAGTAGTCATTCCTCTCACAACAGTTCCAATTATAGGTACATCAATAATAGGGGCTTCTACTTGGGCAGTTACTACAATAGAGACACAGTCTAGAGATACATCAGGAGAATTAATCAGAGTTATGGAAGACTTGTCTATCAGAGGGCATGAGATTGAAAAGATGAAAGCTTAGCTTAATAATCTCTAAGAGCAAAAATTAAAACTTGATAATGTGTATTTGTCAAAGCTTCAAAAGACTCACATATTAACTCAAAGAATTGAACTTTTAAAGGAATGAATCTACCATGACACAGACAATTGCACAGGTTAAGGAGAACATTTGGGTAGAAATTAATGAAGTTGTGACATAAATTTGGCCTTCCATTGAAATTTTTTTGAGCATGAGGAATTAGTGTAGAGATCAAAAGAGGTCATAGAATATATAAAGGAAAGTTTGGGTCAGAAACTAGGTGAAGCTACTACCTTAATAAGAATTCTAAATTCAAAGACAAAAGAAGAACTGGAAGAATATGAGATTACAGACATAACTAAGATAATACTTGAGATAAGACGAGTTCTTACAAAAAGGAATTTAATGCTATAGTTAGAGAATAAATGTCATAACCTGGAGTCTAGCATCCAAAAATTCCACAAGAAGTTCAACATACTACACCAAAAGGGGATTCCATGTTTAAAGGGAATGGGAGATGAATTAGTTTAGCAAGACGATTATCAACAAAAATTATATTCCATAGCAAGAGATAAATCAAAATTTTCTACCATAAAGGGAACCATTACAGGGAAAGCATTCATGGAAGGTTTGAAGTTCGACTTACTTATCACACATGAAATAAAACATCTATTTGAAATTAATCCCACTTTCCATAAATATATTGAGGTGGATGAAACCTATAGAAAATTAATCAAGTTATCCACCCCAGATGAAGAAAGATGGGATAAGTTATGTCAAAATATATAGTAAACAGGTATTCATTTTCAACAACAAAGCGACAATATTTTCAGGCCGAGTCATCACGAGAATCCTCGAAGTCAATGCTAGAGAGCTTCAACAATTTTAATTCTCCTATATTCTTGTACTATTTTTGTAAACATTTTTCAAGGATATTTTGTAGAAACATCTTGATATATAAAATCAAGATATTTTGATAAATTGTATAAATACTTCATATTTCGAAGTAGAAAGGGTTGGAACTTGTATGAAGAATGCAGATCTTTGATGTAAATATGTGCATGTAATGAAGTGTTCATTTTCATTAATACAAAAAGTTTGTTCCAGGATTCATTTGTCAGTGAATTGGTGAAGTTTCCTCTCTTATAAAATTGTTATTTTTCCAGTTTTCCATATGTTCTTTCTGTCTCTATTGTTTAAAGAAGATTAAGGGTTGAATTTGTTTAAATACACTCTGCTCTAGCTTATAAACAATATTTATGTTTTCACTCTAATATTAAATATATGATTCATCCTAGTATGCTCTATGTTTAATTGAATCTAAATCTTTTCATGCCATTCATTCCATAAATGCTCGAAAGATCCAAAAGCTTCCCTACCTTGCCCTATTACATATGTTTTGTCATTATTGTATTTGATCACCCAAAGAGTTATGACTCCATTTCCCATTGGATTGTCCTTGCAGTTTCAACCAAATCTTTGAAAAATTCAAACTCATAACTCAATAACTAGCCTAATATCTCAAGACAACAAATCTAAATCATATAAAGAGATCCCTCTCTGAAGTTGGAGGGGCTAGATCCCAGTTTCCAAAGTGGTTTAATGGTTACCTCTAGTTTTCTCTCACACCCTTGGGAAATTACTGAGTGAAAACGTCCTGGTGACCATACTGGGGACTTCAGACAAATCTAATATAAGTTGAATTTTTTCCTTGGTAAAACTTTATTTCAAAGCTTAAAGCTATTTCAAGTTTGTGGCTATGAAATAGATGTTATTAAGGGTGTTTTCCACCTAAATTTTGTGCATATTTCTATCTATAAATAATCTATTGTAGATATGGCTCCTAGAAAGATATACACTAGAGCTCATCCAGATCCTAAATCCCCACAAATGTTAGATAATCCTAAAAAACTTATCAGAAAGAGGAGCCTTACTAAGACCCAAACAAGTAATAATCCATTGCTCAGAGTTAATTCTCTCCCTGAAAGCTTTGTAACTATTGAGGATATTGAATTTGATTTACCTTTTGAGCATAGCATTTTTCGTACCAAGTCAGACACTTTTGTACCTGAGACAGTTTTTGATGAAAGTATTTTTAAACCTTATATCTCAAAGCATCAACGTGTTAATCCAAACTTTGATGAAGATGTTATAAAACAGTTTAATAATATTGAAGTTTTGGTGATCGAATTAGATCAAGATGTGCACAAAGCTCTTATTCATCAATCACCTAATTCTTCGTCTTCTTCCTCTACGATGATTCCCCCTATTACTACTACTCCTCCAGTAATTCCCCCTATTACCAATGTATCCATTTCATCTACTATCCCTACCACCACTACATCAACTCAACAAAGTACCACCCCACCCCCTTTAATACCCCCATATCCACACCTATTGTAGTTTCATCATCTTCTCATTCCTAATTACCAATCATGGTAGCTCGTTATGCCCCCTGGTCCTACCTGGACAAATTAATGCCATGCCACAAGATTATCAAAGTCAAATACCTCAATTTGATGGAACAGAGCCAATCACTTTTAAACAACATATAGACAAAATGAATTATTATTTAGATTTGCAAGAAATTGATGATGATGATGCGAAGATGAGACTATTTTCCCAAATTCTCATAGGAGAAGCTAAAAAATGGTTTAAGGCATTGATATTTTCCTCTAGCCCAGATCTCACATAATTTCACCAAAATTTCCTCAGAAGCTGGAAAGTAAAGAAGAATCCTCTCCAAATAATGGCTGAATATGAGAGTATAAAGAGAGCCCTTGGTGAAATAGTCCAAGACTATTGCACTAGATTCAATAACATTTACAATTCTATCCTAGCTGCAATACAACCCCCACCAGGACTAGCTTTGATCAAATTTCTAGATGATTTTGATCCAAACATGTCTTACCAACTGAGGGAGAGAAATCTTGCCACCCTTGAGGAAATGCAGAGGAATGCAGTCAGTGTGGAAGAAAATTTGTTGGCAAAGAGAGCTAGGTTAAAGTATGAGAGGAGAGTCACTATTAAAGAAGAACCTGCTTCTTCTTCATCAGATGTTAAGTTGGATACCTTAGTTAAAACCATGGAAATAATGATGGAAAGGATAAGTTTAACTGGTGCTCCTCCAAGGGAAAATCAAGGTGGTCCTCCAATTAGAACTCCTAATTTTACAAAAAACTCATGTCAAATCAAACAGAGAGAATAGAGAGGCCAAACTAATCTGCAACAAATTAGACCTCCTTTCCAAGAGAATTATGCAGATGAAGAAGCTAAGATATCAGAGGATCCCGGGGAAAATCAAATAAAATTATTTGAGGAAAGTGAAATTGACCATATTTTCTTAACTAATGAGGAGCAATATTTGTTCTTGCTATCACAACCAAAAGTCCTCCCTTTAGAGTCAGATGATTATAAACAAGAATACCAAAATGCTATCATGGAGGTGCACAAACAATATAATTTGAGTAAAAGGGTTGTTGAAGCTACTCCCAAGAAGATTCATAGTGGCACCCCTTCTACTAGCCAACAAAAAGATGATTCTCAAAAGGAAACTTCTGACAAATAGGTTGTAAATATGGAAATAGATAAACCTCGGATATCTTTTAGTATTGAAAATGAATTGGCTAAGGTAAAAATTTATATTCCTATGACATAAATGATTAACAAGAATGCATATAGATCTCAAGTCATGAAGGCTATGAAGATAGGGGAAGGAACAACACAATTAACTTAACTGATGACCAACCTGAGTTATTGTTTGGGCCTGAAGTTGAAGGGAAGTCTCAGGATGGTAGTGTGCCACCTTTCTATATTAGTTTGAATATTCATGACAAAATTTTGCACAATGTTATGCTTGATTCAGGTGATTCACATAATCTTATGCCTAGAGCCATCATGGAGAAGCTAGGATTAGACATAACAAGACCTTATTAAGATCTATATTCTTTTGACTCCAGTAAAGTAAGATGCTTATGCCTCATCAAAGATTTATGTGTTACTCTTGTCCAAATACCAACAAAGAGTGTGGTAATGGATATAGTAGTCGCAGACATACCTCCCAGGTATGGAATGTTGCTATCAAGATCATGGGGAGAAAAGTTACGGGGTACTTTGCAAATGGACATGACCTATGTTACCATTCTAGTTTTTGGTTAGCAGAGAAGGTTATACATGGAAACATTAATGAAATATATGGTTAGCAGCCAAGACAAACCAAATAATTACCCCCTGTGTTATGTGCATTCAAATATGGACTCCTTTATTTTGTATAATGATAAATGTGTAGATGAGGAAGTGTCACACTTGGAAGCTAAATTAAGCAAGACAGAGGAGATAGAATTAGATACTGAGAAACAAGATGAAGAGGAATAATCCCTTTGGAACATGGATTTTGATGGGTTTGCGAGCAAGGAAGGAGTAGGGGCAGGTCTTTTCATCTCAAACTCCCAAACATGTATAGAAAAGGGACATTCTTACAAGCTTAATTTCCAATGTACAAATAATATAGCTGAATATGAAGTACTGATTTTAGGACTGCAAATTTTGAAGAGGTTGAGAGCTAAAAGAATTTTTGTACATGGGGTTTTGAACTCATCATTAACCAAATTAAAGGTGAATACTCGACTAAACACCCTAGGGTAAGAGCCTACAAAAATGCAGTCTTAGATTTTTTGCAACGTTTTCCTAAATATCAATTGTCTCTTATCCCTAGAGGGAAAAATGTCTTAGTTGATGCTTTGGCTACTTCAACCAGTACTTGTAAAATTCCATTCCATCCCAACAGAAATTATGAGGTGGAATGAAACGCAAGCCAACTGTCCCAGATAATGTGAGATATTGGCAAGTTTTTGGTAGTGATAAGAAGGCAGAAAATTTTACAGTTGAAAGAAGAGTTTGAGTGTGTACATATTGATGCATATAATGATGTAGATGAGAATATAAGTGTAATAGTTTTGAATGAGACTGATGATAATCTAGAGGAACTTGAGGTTCTACAATTGAAAGACAATGTGTTACCAAGCAAATTGGTGCCATTAGAAGAGTTGTTTGATTTTACTGATGTAGCCAAAAAGCCAAAAATAGAACCTGTAGGAGTTGAGGTTGAGGATTGTAATATAGGTACTGAGAAAAGTCTTAAGATTGTAAATTTGTACAAATCCTTGCCTCCCAAAGAAAAACATGAGTACATTGATCTATTAAAATAATTCTCTAATGTGTTTGTGTGGAGCTATGAATATCTAAAAGCATATGATACCAGTATCATACAACATACCATTCCCATCAGAGAAGACCAAAAACCCTTCAAGTATAAATTAAGAAGGGTAAATCCAGTTATGTCACCTCTGATACAAAAGGAAGTTAAAAAATTGTTTGATACAAAAATCATCGTGCCCTTAAGATTTTCAAAATGGGTGTCTAATCGAGTGCCATCAAGAAAAAAGACAGGAGAAATAAGGTTCTATGTAGATTTCACGAATCTCAACAAAGTTTCTCTCAAGGACAACTACCCTCTACCTAAAATGGATCATGTTGTAGCATTTTTTGGCTTTGGTAAGTTAGAATCAATTAGTCAAAAAATGTTAAGTTAGGGTATGGACAAAAAGAATATTGATTTTAAAAAATGTTAGGGATTTTTAATAAACAAGTCCATATCAAATAAAATGTTAGAATAGATGCCCTAAGAAATGAAGGCAAAAACAAAATGTTAGGTTAGAAAGAAAAGCAAAAAACAATAAACTCTGAAAGTGTTACAAATCTAAATGCCACTACTCTTTTTCTAGTTCAGTTTTGCAAATAATAGTTGTGTGCAGTTTGTTTAGATGCCACACTAGTTTATTTGATCCAATTATATAGTTTAATCATGATTGGATTTGATTTAAATTTGATCATAAATAGGTAGAAAATAAATTTGGCTCAACATTTTAATCTGAGCTAATGGAGGAAATAAGGGATAGAGGTAGATTAGTCATAAAAAGGAAATATTGAGTTGCTAGCTTAAATGCACTCAGATAAATAAATGAAAATGTTAGGAGTAAATGGGTAGGTAGACATGTGAAATGTAATTGGAGCATCAAATTGATTTTATCCTAAGTTGTAACATTGGAAAGCTATGCATTCAATAATGGGTTTTAATTAACCGTAAGTTTTAAAAGCATCTATGTTATTTCATAAATGTCTCCATTTACTCATTTATTTGCCATAACCCGCAACTGTCACATCCGCCCTCAAAGTCGTGACCCCATCATAACTTCCACCTCATGTGTTAAACATCTCGCACCTTACCTTTCATCCTGCATACTCGCATAAGATTTGATGGCCCATGTCCCTCCTCGGCCCTCATTCACCGTTTGAACTTTATCAGTGGAGGGGGGATCTGAAATGGGCAGTTTCCTAAACCGTCGTCATAACAACATTTTCCATGTTTTAGTGTTTCGGGACTTAAAATCCTGAAACTACTTACCCCTCACCTTAGTCCTAAATGTGGTATATAAGCGATCATTTACTGCCACTCCACGTCACAGTCCATCTCATGTCTACCATCTAATCAAGTGCCACTTGTCCGTTATCCATTCAATTATGCTCCCCCGAATTTATGATTCAAAGACCTGTTAATTAATCATGTTGGAAAATTAATGAAAACTTTAACCGTTCATTGCCACCCCCACTCCAATTTTTCCAATATAAACCCTGTTAATTCACGAAAATAGTTACACAACCCATTTATGTAACTAAACTGATCATTGAAGGTTTCTTCCCTACAGCTCGACCACTGTCCAACATTAAGCAATTATTTTTCTCGTTCAGGAAACTGACATCCATGTCCACTTGCTTCTTTTACAGTTATATCATTTTGACTGTGATCACTCTGTTTCAGGCCTATTTCCATCATTAATAGTTTGCAATTCGTTTGACAAAATGCCTCCTAAGGGAAAAGAAATTGGAGAAGTCCCAAATCCCCTAATTCACCCACAGACTGACTTCCATCATACCCCACTGGTCGACAGAGATTGTAAAATAGTTGAGAATTCTTCTCAATTTGATTTATATGAAATCTATTATCGGATGGAAGATCAACTAATTGATCAAATGAGATAGGCCTCTGGGACTTCAAACCCCCTCACTATATTTTCCCTCAGATACATAGAGCACCTGATTTTGTGAGGAAATGCCATGAATCTTATGATCCCAGTTAGAGAGTAATTATTTCACCCAAAGGAGAAATACTTTGTTTAATCAATTATGAGTCCATTGAGAAAAAGTTTCAGGCCCCTTCTACTACACAAACTCATCTTTTTTCCCATGAGAACCTGATAGAAGCCTATAAAAAACTAGACTTTACTAAAATATCCCATACCCTTGAACTTTTTCTAGTTGTTGATAGTCCTCTCCCTAAAAGAAACCCTTGTTATGATTCATCCATATTCCCTGATAGAACCAAGCACATCACCTTTATTTTGTCATATTTTCTTGGTTACAACTCTAATCAATATGTTAATGAAGCCATCCTTGGTTTCTTGTCCATATTTTTTGTTGATTATAAACCCATTGTTATTTATGATTTCAATCAGTTCCTAGTTGAAGCAATACAGGAACAATTTTTCAAGTTTAATATTGAAGAAGTATTCAAGTATGCTTCAGTACTTGTATACCTTTTTATATATTTTCAGGGAGACAAATTCCCATTTACTTTACAAAAACTAGATGAGGAAGGAAATCAATAATCAGTGATATTCTGGACTTCAATGGGAATGAAGGAGAAGGAAGAGTTTACATATAAATAGTTCATAGAATTGTTTATTCATCTAGCTATCAGTCTTATAAGCAGCACTCCAGTACCAAGGATTAGGGAGGAGATTGTCAAAGTATTACAGTTGGTTGATCAAGATGAAATAGGTGATTGGTATTGCTACAAAACTAAATAGATATCAAGGTTTATGGTTGTGAGCTTCCACCCTAAAAATTGCCCAAGTACATGCCTATCAGAATCTTTGCACTGGAATACATAAGACAAAGGTTAAATGCAAATGAAGTGCACTTTGTGGCTGCAAAGAAGAAATCAAAATTCAAGCCGAAAGCCCAAGTTGGTCCATTCATTTGTAACACCAAGGCAACAAGAGAGGAAGCAGACAAATTATTTAAGGAGATGAAGTTTGGCCTCAGTTTCACATGGTCTTATGACCCAATGGGAGTGGTTTCTAAACTCAGGCTAGAAAACAAGTTCACTGCATATCACCATACAGTCAGGCCTGAAATAGAACAATATAAGAATCATTTGGAATAGACATAGAACACCCTCCAAGAGGCTGAAGAACAAGCAATTTCTACATCAAATGTGCAAACTCCATTTGCATAAGAAAAGTCAACAAAAAGAGGAAGGGAAGAACAGTCTTCTCCTACAACTAAATCATCAAGCCAAGGCTTCAGAATTGTGTAGAGAAAGAAGAGACCAAGGATCTTTGTGATTGTTGGGGAAACAAATGAACCTCAGAAGACAACAATAGATGGACTTGGAGAGACTATGCTTTATACATAGTCTGGTGGACAATCTACACAATCCCCAACTCATTCTACTACTTCTCATGAACAACAGGTAATTCAGACTAGTGAAGGCATTCCGAAGGATAAGGAGGAAGACATTTTTCATGTCTTTAGTGAGATTAAAAGGAGGAATGAAGAATTAAAGTTGAACGTTTATACCCAATTTTGGAAGCATTCTTCCAGCTCTCAAGCCAGGCTTCTCTCAGTCTTTGACTCTAAGAAGGGAAAGATGCAGATGGCCTTCTTACAAGCTGTTGGGGCAAAGTGATTGCCTATCATTTAATTTCTCAACCCGTGGGTTTTTAAACTTGTGAAGTATGTGTGCACTATATGTGCTAGAAATTGTCTTTCAGTTTAGATCAATCTAACTACAAAATAACGAAAACCAAATCATCTAATCTATGAAATCAAATAATGAAAATGAAATTCAACTAACCTATGAAATAAAAAACAACTAATGTATACTTAGTTACTCCAACATTCAATTATGAAGTGTTACCTTCTTGAGATGATGTGTAAGCAACTATTTATACTTTAACTTCTAATGTCCTAGAAAAGCAAGTAAAGTGTGTAGAAAAAAACTCAGTAATTGCATGTATTAAATATTCAACCATTCAATCTTGAGATATGATTAAATCAATTTCTTAGAATGATCTTTAGGAATATCAGTTAATGCAATTAAATGAGGATCTTAAAAGCAAATATAAAAACACGAAAAAGTAAAGCTCAATGATTGCATAGGTCGAACATTCAATCACCCAATTTGAAGTCACCTTCTTGGCCTGATGTTTTATTCAATTATACAATGAATTGATAGTCTAATCTAAGAAAGTAAATAACAAAACATGAAAATAAACTAAATAACTATGAGCTCTTGCCTCAAACTTAATCCAATTGGAAAATACATAAAAAATTTCCTATTGAAATGTTTTTAGAAAACCAAAGATTACACAATCATTCTAAAACTAATACTAAGAAAGAAAATGAACTTTAATCTATAAAAGCATTTAAATCTCACACATTTTTTTAGGTATCTAATTTAAAAGTGTGAAAGATGGTAAATTGAGATGGTCCATAAGTAATCAAAACCAAGTCAAAATGAAGGAACATTCATGAGTAAGGTGCCACAATCTAATTATGTATTCAAAGCTTGAGCATAACTCCAATTTTACACATGAAAATGATAGGAGAAAACTTCCCCTATTTATACAAAAAGATGAGAAGCTATCTCATTAATGAGAGTCCATAAATCTCTCCCCATATATTTAGAGTTACAATAAAAATAGGAAATGATAAGACACATGTCATCTTAGAGTTTCAATACAAATAGGAACTGAGACACATATCCTCATGATCACATGATCTTATCCACTCAAAGTCAAATTTGTTTTTGGGAGGCCACATAAGGGTCTTTTAGAAGCTTTCTTTTGACCTACACATGTCAAAAATCTCATTCCACTTGTTGGGTATAAGCATACACACATTATTTTCTAATTTTTAACCATAAATTCACTTTAAAATGTTAATGGTAAAATAAATGTGATGAAATGGAGGTAAATGTAATGAAATAGAGGTAGAGTGAAGGTGACAATATGGAAATATAAGTGAAAATGTAATGGAAGTGAATGACAATTTCAAAGCTCAACATACCCCCCAACTGAAGCTATTGCATGTCCTCATGCAATCTATTACATTAATTTTTTTTTTTATCCTTGAGCTTTGGCTTAACTTTGCATGATATCATTTGATAACTTCATACTTCTGCAAAATTTTTTAGTTGAATTGCAACATGGTTGGTTCTTGTGTTACAACCATATTTTGTTGTTGCATTCATTTTTTATC
Source organism: Pinus taeda (assembly GCA_000404065.3). NCBI lineage: Eukaryota > Viridiplantae > Streptophyta > Pinopsida > Pinales > Pinaceae > Pinus > Pinus taeda. Next base: position 97,675 of record APFE031007752.1, on the reverse strand, counting down.
TTTGAACTTTGCATAATGATAATTTGATTATTGTTGCAAAGTAAATCTTTATTGGATCGCATCATAGTTGGTTCTTGTGTGACAACCATGATTGTATTTGTATCCAATTATCTTTTTTTGGTACTTTTGACATGCCTTTGTATGCTCGTAATAATAATGTAATAGTTAATATCTTTTGAAAGTATGTGGGCTTTTGAATGTGATATGAATATGGAAAAATACGAATATGAATGTATCCCCCCCAACTGATGATATTGACAATTTTATGAGATGAGGAAGATAATTTTTATTTTTATTTTTATTTTTTTTTCCAAAAATTATCATTCTAGCTTTTCAACGAATTTTATGGTAAAAAGTTAGAAAATGACATACCTTAACTTACCCTTTAGAAATGGATGAGCTGCATGTGTGGTGGCTATAAAATTCTGATCATAATCTTCTTCAAGTGGTTGGACAAGTCATGGAGAAAAGAGTCAAAATGACTTTTTATTTGCTTTTATTAGAACTTGTTGAATCTGCTGCAGAATAGTGTTGATTCTGCTACTGCCATTTGATTCTGTAACTGTTATTTGATTCTACTACTGTCATCTGATTTTGTAGCTGCTATCTAATTCCATAGCTATTATCTAGTTCTGCAACTGCTGTCTGATTCCGCAGCTACCATCTGGTTCTGTAGCTACATATCCTCTACATTTGCTCCAAAATGATGAAAATGATAGTCTTCATGTCTTCAAAACTCATTGGCATAATTCCTGCTATGTGAATAAATGTTTTGATGTCGAACATAGCAGGAAATTATTGACTTAGTGGCCATTAATGGATGCCACTAGTCAACACGAGAACTCTCACCATTGATGACAATGAGAATCAAGATGCCCAAGCACATCTTGCTGAGTACGAATAATTTTGTTGTTTTCGAGTACTTAGAAGATCCGATGAACAAGGGACATTGATGTATTCCCATTGTTTGTCAGCATGAGGACTTGTCATTAAGGCATGCAAGCCTCAAGGTGTTTTTGCAAGTATTTTAGACTCAAAGGACTATGGACTCAATAATTTGCATTGAATCAGGGTTTATTTCTGAAATGAAAAAAGATAGGAAAGGAAAAATGAAAATGGAAGATGACAATGGAAAATAATAATGATAATGGGCAATAAGCATGTATGTGAGTTTCTTGCTTTTATTTGTGGGTCAAGTGGAAAGTGTATGTGAATAAAGGAAAATGAACAACTGACTCTTGTTGGCAAAAATGACTATGGCTTGCTTTGAATTGCTTGGTTGGATTTATAATTCTAAAGGGAGTAAAGGTAATGGTTTTGGTGGATATGGACATGGACTTGTTCTTATGTTTCTCATGGAATCAGTCATTTGAAGACCAATTGTGTGCACAATTAGTTTTCTTCAATGATCATTCGATCATCCCAAACCTGCAAAAAACTTGACATAAAGAACATAAGTGTGTTAAAAAAGAAATGGCCAAATTACTTGCTAATTCTTATGCAAAATGTAAATGTCAAATAAAACAGGTTAAAGAAAATCAAAAGTGTTATATTTAGTCCAATTCATGATATTGATAACAATCCATTTTTAAGAAATAACCATGAAAATTAAATTAACTCCATGTTGTCGGATGACTTCATGCACTGTGCTCAGTAAAACAATTGGCATCACAAAGATTTGCTATGCTCTGCAAGTTAAAACTTTATAGAAAAATACACAGCAACAATATTAATGCCAAATGTTCATAAACCATTTAAATAATTTTCCAATTGTTTGCAAGCCATTATTGAATCGTCATTTGTGCTGCAAAAATAATATGTTGTCAAAAATATTTGAAACCGAAAAAATATGAAAAAGTACTTGTACAAAAAAAAATTATTTTAATCAAATTTTGCAAGTTTTTTTCGCTTTATAAATTACTTCAATAAATTGATTGCATATATATTAATCATCACAATATTTTTTTATTTTTTTTTATATTACAAATAAATGATTTCTTTCATTCAATCTATGAAAATTATTGTTGTTCGTTTCATTACTTCAGAAGTAGGGACCTTTCTCATTCTTCAGATTAATAGTGGCCTCAAAATTATCTTCCTTTATTTCGCCTAGAAATCCACATCTCACATTAGTCGCTATCTGCATGTCTGGCACAAGTCATATTAATGTATCAACCACAAATCTGAATTCACTGATTGTGTAGTCACGCTTCATAGCATTCAAAACAGAATCACTCCCTGACTGCACTGACACGTGACCAAACAAGTATACACATGGGTGCAACATTAAGTTAGCAATTTCTTCTAAGCATTCAAAGATGTAAGGAGGGTAAATTTGTTGAAATTTTGCAGAGGAGCAAGAGTCATTGTTTGATTAGAATTCTTAGTCAATTAAATTTGTTATTGCCAACAAAACCTCGTGCATTAAAAAAAAATGGTTTTCCTCACATAATCACCAAACATGGTCCCAAAAACTGTGATTTTATCCCAAATGGTTAGAAATTTGAGGAAAAGGTTTGTGGGTTATTAAATTCATCATGTTCCAGAAAAAACCCATGTCCCAGTTTTTTCAGATTCACTTTGGTTTACTCAGAAAATTCGTTTTAAAATAGGGTGTCAAGACAGTTTACGCTTTCTGGCAATTACGTTTTCTGCAAAAATCGATTTCGGATTTCTCCTAAACAATTGCAAAATCCATAAAATCGCTCATGTGTTACCTAATTGCCCCTGCTCCAGAGAAAACCCATGTCTCATTTTTTTCAGATTCAGCCTAGTTTGCTCATAATTTGCATTTTAAAATCGTGTGCTTATGTTGTTACGTTTTCTAGAAATGTTTCGGTGATTTTTGATTTGCAGGTTTTTAAGGTTGGAATTGTGGCTACGTGGATGTCTTCCAGCAAAGGAAAAGAGAAGATATAACTATATCAATCATCCTATAGACAATTCTGGGGGACTCGAAATATGGAATGAGATAAAATATGTGACAATGCTTTGAAGAAATCTAATCGTGTCATTTTTGTAATCCCACAAAAAACTCTTGCATTACAGAGGTAAGGATTTTTGCACATGGATTTGCAAGTCTTGCAGTAGCTAAATAATTTTTATGATATATTAACAAAACAATTTATTTTTCTAATCCTCCAAATCACACGAAGTGCAGAAGGAGAGCATACTTGAGAGATTTATTTTGTTAGCATAGTCAAGATTTTATCAATCGATTCCTCTGTAAATTTTGCAAAAATAAAATGAAAAGGTTTAATATCATACCTTAAATTATCATTTGTGATCTTCGCTTGTGCTCCCTCTTCTCAACCATTTGTTTTATTGCAAATTTTTCCTACCAAGGGTTAGTAGATGGGTTGTTCTTACTACACCATAAAACATCAAATTTATCCTAAAAACTATAAAAAATTATTTTTATTTTTCCTATCTATCTAAAAACTATATTTTTTAAGTATGTTCATGCTTCCAATCAAGCCATTTACGGATTAGAATTTTTGAAATGATCATATCCAAACTTGAAAAATGTACTTGATTGTTTGTAAGGATATGTAAAATTGGCTCGACCTTTCGATTTGCTACAAGGATCTCTTGAAAAATTGATGAATATTGTGGCGTAACCGCTTTTTGATACCATTCCTCAATGTAGTCTTTGGGTTGCATTTTAGACCCTCTGTCCATAAATGGTTAGTAAAAACAAAAAACAAATAAAATACACTCTAAGCTGAAAGCTAGTTCTTATGCACACTTCCCTGGCAACGGTGCCAAAATGTTGGGGTAAAGTGATTGCCTATCATTTAATTTGTCAACCTGGGGGTTTTGTAAACTTGTGAAGCATGTGTGCATTGTATGTGCTAGAAATTTTCTTTCAGTTTAGATCAACCTAACTACAAAATAGCGAAAACCAATTCATCTAATCTATGAAATCAAATAATGAAAATGAAATTCAACTAACCTATGAAATAAAAAACAACTAATTTATACTTGGTTACTCCAGCATTCAATTATGAAGTGTTACCTTCTTGAGATGATGTGTAAGCAAATATTTATACTTTAACTTTTAATGTCCTAGAAAAGCAAGTAAAGTGTGCAGAAAATAACTTAGTAATTGCATGTATTAGATATTCAACCATTCAATCTTGAAATATGATTAAATCAATTTCTTAGAATGATATTTAGGAATATCAGTTAATGAAATTAAATGAGAATCTTAAAAGCCAATATAAAAACACGAAAAAGTAAAACTCAATGATTGCGTAGGTTGAACATTCAATCACCTAATTTGAAGTCACCTTCTTGGCCTGATCTTTTATTCAATTATACAATGAATTGATAGTTTGATCTAAGAAAGTAAATAACAGAACATGAAAGGAAACTAAATAATTATGAGCTCTTGCCTCAAACTTAATCCAATTAGAAAATACATAAATCTTTCCTATTGAAATGTTTTTAGAAAAGCAAATATTACACAATCATTCTAAAAATAATACTAAGAAAGCAAATGAACTTTAATCTATAAAAGTAATTAAATCTCACACATTTTAGGTAGCTAATCTAAAAGTGTGAGAGATGGTAAATCGAGATGCTCCATATGTAAGCAAAACCAAGTCAAAATGAAGGAACATTCATGAGTAAGGTGCCACAATCTAATTCTGTATTCAAATCTTGAGCATAACTCCAATTTTACACATGAAAATGATAGGAGAAAATTTCCCCTATTTATACAAAAAGATGAGAAGCTATCTTATTAATGAGAGTCCATGAATTTCTTCCCATATCTTTAGAGTGACAATCAAAATAGGAAATGATAAGACACGTCTTCTTAGAGTTTCAATATAAATAAGAAATGAGACACATATCCTTGTTAGATATCAGCATATGCACATTATTTTCTAATTTTTAACCATAAATTCACTTAAAAATGCTAAGAATTAATAAAGTTTGGAAAAACATAAATGTGACCAAATAATAATAATGATAAAGTAAATGTGATGAAATGGAGGTAAATGTAATGAAATAGAGGTGGAGTGAAGGTGACAATATGGAAATATAAGCGAAAATGTAATGGAAGTGAATGACAATTTCAAGGCCCAACACAAGCCCAAATTCCACAGCGTAGGACTGCTGCTCACTATAAAAAACATACTTCTTTTGAGTTCAATGTGAAGGATGTGCATCTAATTGACCAAATTGAGATGCACAAACAAATTGGGCAGATGATTTCTTCCACCTTGACTAACATTGCCATGAGTTTGTAAAAAATGCAGGTTACTTTGGCCAACACTCAGTCACAACTTATGTTGGAGAAAGTCTCCTCATTAGCAAAGGACACCAAGATTCAATCCTTGGAAAATCTAGTGCTAAAGATGAGATATGATCCCGCCAACATAAATGTTGCAGAAGAGCTTGTTAAGAAGAAGAATTCTGAGGTTGTAGCATTAAAGAAGCAACTCAAATTTCCAGCCTCTGAGGATCTAATGGCTAAAGAAATTGAAGAAACAGAAAATTAGAAGTTTGACATGATGAAGCTCATCATAGAACAAAATATGCAGATAAAACAAATGGAGGAGCAGGTGAAGAAACTATTCAAGGAAAAAGTGGAAGCTGTTAAAAAGGCTCAAATTCCAATGGATATAGTCCCCCTTGCAACAATTCCTACCACCAATGTTTCTACTTCAGCTACAACATCAACTACAGGTATAGCAGAAGGTGTTGAACAACTTGCTGAAGTCGTTCAGAACCTATCTATCCAAACAAGAGAAATTAAGAAACTAAAGGATGAACTCAAGGAGTTACATCTTATGAAGTCAGTAGCAGACAGTTCACATGCAGCTGAGTTGAATAGAGTCAAAGGTCAGATTGAAGTACTACAAAGGGAACTCAAGGAATCTTTCATTGGAAACAAATTGGGTTTGGCAAAGGATATTATGTGGGAAGAAATTATAGAATAAATTAAGGATATTTGGCCCTATATCAAGATAGTGTTTGATCAAAAGGATCTCTTGGAGAAAGTTCAGGAAGTAGTTGAAACTACTACTAAGAAACTTGAAGGCATGCTAGAAATTGTGTATGATATCATCAAGTTCCTAAATTCCAAAGACAACTATGAGCTTGAGGAATTAGGCATAATTGATATAACAAAACTATATTGGAGGTAAAAAAGATCATCACCAAGAAAAACCTCATCCTTTAGTTGCAGGAAAAGTGCAGCAATGTCAATACCATATTTCATTGGTTTTTCAGCAGGATAGAACCCTTCACCAGCAAGGGTTTTCCTCCATGCTTGTGATTAATGACAAATTGATGTCAATTGAGGATTATGTCCATAAGCTGACAGAGGTGGGAAAACAAGTAGCTTCAGTTTCAAACGTAAGAGGTTTAGCAACACCAACACTTATAGTAAATGCACTCAGGGATAGTTTCTTTATTTTGAATGAAATCAGACACATATTTTTAGTAAAATCCATTTTCACAAAATATACCAAGATGGATGAAATTTACAAAAGAGTAACTAAGATATCTATCCCAAAAAAGAAACGTTGGGAAGAATTAATAGATTTACTTGACTAAAGGGTGATCTAACAACATTCAGATTTTAAAGGAACAATCAACATAGCTTCAACAATTTTCAATATTTCCAGCTACAGTCATCAATAGCTCAACAACAAAATAGTGTCACATTAACTAGTAGTTTATATTTTTTATTTTATAATCATCTATTTTTGTAAAACAGTTTGAGATATTTTCTTAGTTCTATTATTGTATAAATAACTCTCCCTCATGAGTTATTAAGGGTTGCACCCTTGAAGAAGCATTTCTATACATTAAATGTACTTGACTTTTCTGAAACATTAATACAAAGTTGAGGATTCTGAATTCTAGTTCATACAGTTTCATTTTTCCTGTAAGTTTTTCAGTTATATTCACAATGTTGTCCTTCATATTCTTATGTTTTACAGAGATAACTAGGTAGGAATAATTGAGTTTCAATCTATTCCTATAAGCTTCTGAAGTGATCATCTATAAAGAGAATGAATATATTAACTGACTATTTAATTAATTCCCTCTTAATTATTAAATCATCAGCATCTTTTGTAAACTTAAGCATATTCTGCTAAACCTTCTAAACATGGTTTAAAGGTTTTCATACTTATGATTATTTGATGTTCAATTTGAATATTGTAAAAATCATATCATTTCTCTGTTTCTTCTCACCAACATACAATTTATATCACTGTGTGAAATTTAATAGCAGCCCTCTGTTTCAATATTAATATTATTCAAAAGGTTAGGCATTACTGTTTTATATCTGTTTCATACATTGGTCCTCCAAATTAAAACAAAACTCCCAAAACAATTATCTTAGATTCCCTGGCATGATAGCTAACCATTATCATCTCAAAGATACAACATCAATCTGGCACCATTGCCATGGACTCGAATTTCATTAAGCTTTCCTGGGGCAACGATAAATATCCTATTCCTTTAAGGTGACTCAAGGTTTAGATAGGTCAAAATATTTCACTTGGCGACTCCACTGTGCCAAACTGGCACCTTTTAATCACACTAGATCTTGTTTTGAATCTGGCACAGTTAGTCCTCTGTCAGATCCAGAAAAACTTCTGAGAAAGGCCAATTCCAAAAAAGGAAATCAATCATCTTCTTCCACTTCAACCTTACACACTGAAGATATAATCCAATTTGATCCCTATAGTAACATCCCATCCCATCCAGATTACTCTCACTTAACACCTAGGGTTGTTGAACTCTTAGATAGGGGAGTTGACTTCAAATCAGCTTTCCTTATCCATTCACTTGAATCTCATCTAGAACCCCCACTTCCACCAGGATCACCTAAATCTAAGTCTAACCTGGGTGTTCATTTACCTAAATACAAACCTACAAAATTTATATCTCCCACTACTTGCTCATTTCATTCCACCTCTAAACAACCTGAAGGGACCTTTTTCATATATTCTAATCCACTCTTTGAATCAAAAGAAGATATTCATTCTCAGGTCCACAAGTTGGTTATTAAAACTCCTCTGAAATCATTAAGGACTTCTCCACCTTCTTTATCTCCTCCTAATTCACCCCCACATAGTAGTTGACCTCCTTTTTCACCATCTTCCTCTTCTTTATCATCATCCTCGCAAACATCTCATACATCATCTTCTACCATGGCATTCCAACCCATTGTACAGGCAAGATATGCAACTTTAGTTTTACCTCCAAGCATTCATGATTTTCCAAATGGATATTTGAAATACCTTCCTAGGTATAATGGAGAAATAGGTCCCTCAGCTGAGGACCATCTTCAAACATTTCTATACTTTGCAGATAACATGAACATAGAACAAGAAAATATTTACATGAGGTTGTCTGTACAGTCTCTTAAGAGAAATGTGAGAACTTGGTTTAGGCAGTTACCTGCAAATTCCATTAGAAATTAGGAAGAACTAACAAACATATTTAAAAATCAATGGGGAGTGAAAAAATATGCTCTTTACTTTTTGACTGAGTTTGAAGAACTTAAAGTAAATTTTGGTGAACCTGTCTCTGATTTTATTAAAAGGTTCAACAAACTTTACCATAAGATGCCCCCTGATTGCAAACCCCCTGTAACAACAACCAAAGCTAGGTTTTCAAAATATTTTGAAGATGATTTTGTAGTAATATTAAGAGAAAGAACTTCAAGGACTCTTAAAGATATGCAAACTAATGCTATAGAGGTGAAAGCAAATAGGGCTACCTCAGCCACCTTAAAGGCTAAAGAGGAAAATGCACAAAGAAAACTTAAAACTAGTCAAGAAGCTTCAACCACTTCTAAAATTAAACTGAAGATTCTAAAATAGATGAAATAACTTCTCTTCTTAGAAATATATCCAATGGAATTTCCAAAATTGAGACTCAACCTAGAACAGCTCAACAAACAATTACTAGACCCCAAAATCAAAATCAAGGTCAATAGAAAAGAAATCCACAATTACAAATTATTCAAAGACCTAGTAATGATCATCAGGTCCCAACTCCTCTAATGATCGATGATCAGCAACCTGATGACAATAATATGACTATCACTGAAGACATTAATAATGTGGACACTTCCTCTGATTTGACTTCTATTATTCCCCTCTCACAAAAAAAAACAGGTTCAAGAAGATCAAGAATCCTCACAGGTTTCCAAATACCATGCCTTCTCTGAATTCATAATTGCATAGTTGAACAAAAGATATGATCTTAGGCCTAGACCTGGCCCTGGAAGACCTCTAAGGAACCTCCAATAATTGAACCCCATACCAAAGCTATTGAAACTCAAAAAACTATTATTCGATCATTAAATCAGTCAACTGATGCTACTCAAAATGAAAAGAATGTTTTGACTACATTTAATGTTGAAAAGGAGTTAGAAAGAGTTAAAATCCCAATTCCACTTTCAAAACTTTCCAAATGGATACAAAACACCTCGGTTGATGCTGAAAGTGATATCATTATTCTTCAAGATGAAAAACTAGCAGTTGTCTTTGGTCCTAGTTCAGATATGATTGATGAAATAGTGTCCCCCTTGTTTGGACTTCAAAATGTCATACAAATATCACTCATTACCATACATTTTTCACCTATGCTTCCATTATATCACTCATTATTCACCATCATGTCACTTCATTTTCCCTATTGTTCACCATTAATGGGTCTCATTTATATTTTCCAAATCTTATTTATTTTTAAGCATTTTTAAGAGAAATTCTTGATTAAATATTAGAAAATAATATATTTTAGTTTATATATGGAAAGTGGGTTGTTTTTGTGACATGTGTAGGTGCCAAGGAAGCTTCCAAGACAACTTTATGTGGCCTTGAATAATCAAATCCGAATTTGATAAGATAAGTCTCATGGAGAAAATCAAGGACGAAGGGATTTGATAAGATAAGCCTCATGGAGAAGATCATGATCTCATGGAGAAAATCAAGGACAAAGGGGGTTATGTGTCTAGATGGTTGAGAGATTTATGGAACTAAAAAGAGATTAGTTGATGATCATTATGAGTTTGTTACTCATCCCATTGTATAAATAGGAGTACAATCTCCTCCATTTGTAATCAGAGAATCTTCATTTGTAATATTAGAGTTCCATTTATAATCTTAGAGTTGGTTTGTAATGGAGATTTTGAAATAAAGGATCATACTTCAATTTTGCTTCTATATTTGAGTCTCCATTGAAGTGGTGTGCTTGTGGAGTTATGGAGGGCCCCCATGGCCTCACTTGCATGCTTATTTACTTATTTTAGGTTAATTTATTTTATGTTTTTGTTTGATTTCATCTTTCAAGTTTTGTTAATGTTCTAATATTGGAAGAATCTTATTTGAAAGTCTTCTTGTAAGAGAACCGTAAGATCTCATACAATTATTAGATCTAGGTTTGTTTCATTTCAACTTTTAATTTCTTATTAGATGTTCTAATGTTGGAAGAGATCTTGTCGAATATGTTCTTGTAAGAGAATCATAGATCTCAAAGAATTGTTAGATCTAGGTTTGATTAGTTATTGAAAGGGGACTTTAAGATCTTGGACAAATTAGGAATCTTTCTAGATCTATATATTTTAGATAAGCACTTCTAAGTTTACCTTCTTGGGTTGACATTAAATTAAGCTCTAATTTGCATATGCATTTTAGACCCAACATTTTGGCGTCGTTGTCGGGGAAGCACAACTAGAAGGATTTAGTCTTTATTTTATGCATTTGTTTTTATGGACTAATTTGTGGAACTTGGTGACAGCAGGTTCGTAAAGGAGTTCAAAGTTTGGAGCATTTTTATTTCGCACATAGTTATTTTAAATTCAGCTTTTATTTTAAACTCCCCATTTCTCACTAATCCATCTACGGATGAGGGCTTTAACAATGTTGAATAGGTACTTCTTGGAGAGCAAGGACAATAACCTTGAGCCAACTCTAAGACACGATTCTCACATACTTGCAAAACATAATGTAAAATTTTTAAATCTTGATGTGAGCATGTTCGAATTTTTAGTCCGTAGATGGCTTCATTGGAAGCATTCTTTTACTTAGAAAATAAAACATCTTTTAAGTTAATGTAGAATAAATTAGAAAAATAAAAATGAGATCTCATTAGAAGTCATTAGAAGTCATTAGAAGTCATTATCATTAGAAGTTTTTAGTCTTGTTTTCAAAAAAAAAAATCATCATGAATAAATTCAGTGGCACATCTTTGCATCTCTATGTCTTGTTTCTGTATCATGGGTGAGCCAGGAGCTTGATTATCGGAAAGCCTTGTCTTCTGAGAGTCGAAACGCCCCCATGACATTGCAGAAAGAGTGTAGATAATGCAAGGTTTTGTCGCAAATCTTAATTGTGTTTTATCCATCCACGTTAACCTCCATAAATAAAAAATCAAGAGATTAGTATGCTCTCTTCCTGCGCTTCGTGCGATCAGGAAGATCAGAAAATCTATTGAT
>APFE031007752.1:1010-86192 GCA_000404065.3 Pinus taeda | reverse complement strand
CCTCAATTTGATGGGCAAACAGAGATAGTAAACAAATGTTTGGAAGGATATCTTCGTTGCTTTGTATATGATAAACAGACACAATGGGTCAAATGGTTGCCTCTGGCTGAATGGTGGTATAACACTTCCTTCCATATTGCAGCAAAAATGACCCCATTTATGGCACTTTATGGATATCATCCACCATCCATCACATCATATTTAAGATAAAATTCTAAGTTTCAAGCAGTGGAACATCACATCGAGCATCAAAAACAAGTTCTCTAACTCTTAAAGGACAACCTCACATTGGCGCAGAATAGAATGAAACAATAAGCATATCAACATCGCAGCGAAAGAAGTTTTGATGTAGCTGACTGGGTATTCCTACAGCTACAACCATATAAACAAATGTGCCTCAAGCAAGCTAAGAAGGATAATAAACTATCACCAAAGTATTATGGTCCGTACAAGGTGTTGCAAAAGATTAGTACTATGGCATACAAATTGGAGCTTCTTGCAGCTTCCCGAGTGCACCCAGTATTACATGTTTCATGTTTAAAGAGAGCTATAGGTGACAAGCTCCCAGTTCAAACAATATTGCCAGAACTTGACAAGGAAGGAAAAATCATATTGGAACTAGAAGCAGTCACAGAAACAAGAACTCAACAACTATGAAATCGATCAATTTCATAGTATCTCATCAAGTGGAATAACTTATCCGTTGAAGATTCCCCATGGGAGGATGAGAATTTTATACAGAAGCATCTAGAACTACTCAAGCGTTGAGGACAATGCTTTTCGGAAGGAGAGGGGCATGTTAGGCCCCTATAATACTAGTGATGCCCCCATTAATATTGTCATTATATGCCTTATTGTTATTATTGTGCTCATATTGTCCCCATATTGTTATTAGTATGCCCCATAGAAACCCACTATTGTTATTTTTGTGCCCTTATGTTATTACTGTTATGTCGGCTTGATTATGTTGTGACCCCTTAGACTCCTATATATAGAAGGGAGGTTTAGTCATTTGTATCATCGAAGAATTGTTCATTTGTGAATTTTAAGGAGGTTGCCCCCTCGAAGAGGCTGAATTCTAAGGCGTTGATCTATCTTTTCTATCTTTTTGTGACCTGGTTTCCTAACATAACTTCTCTAAATGTGCCATCAGGAGTTACATGTCCTTCTGCCTCTTCCAATGTAAATCTAAGCCATGTTGGTCTATTCCCGATGTTTGGGATAACAACGAGTTCCACTGGATCACAAGGCCCTTCTAGCCTTTGGGGACATTCTGTAGAACCCAAAGTCTCTTCCTTTCAAGCCTCCTTCTTAACCTCATCCACGAAATCTATGGACACTTCCTTAGACTTCCAATATGAAACTTTCTCATTGAAGGTGATGTCCCAGTGAACTTCAATCTGGTTCTTCTCTGGAATGTATATTCTATAGGTATTTTATGGTTCCCTATAACCAACAAATATGCCTTTCTTCCCTGAAGGCTCAAGTATATTCCTCTTATCCTTATGAGAATGAATGTAGACTGGACAACTGTTTGGACTTCAAAATGTCATACAAATATCACTCATTACCATACATTTTTCACCTATGCTTCCATTATATCACTCATTATTCACCACCCATGTCAACTTCATTTTCCCTATTGTTCACCATTAATGGGTCTCATTTAATCTTCCAAATATTATTTAATTTTAAGCATTTTTAAGAGAAATTCTTGATTAAATATTAGAAATATAATATATTTTTACTTTATATATGGAAAGTGGGTTGTTTTTGTGACATGTGTAGTGCCAAGGAAGCTTCCAAGACACTTTATATGTGGCCTTGAATGATCAAATCCGAATTTGATAAGATAAGTCTCATGGAGAAAATCAAGGACAAAGGAATTTGATAAGATAAGTCTCCTGGAGAAAATCAAGGACAAAGGGATTTGATAAGATAAGCCTCATGGAGAAGATCATGCTCTCATGGAGAAAATCAAGGACAAAGGGGGTTATGTGTCTAGATGGTTGAGAGATTTATGGAACTAAAGAGAGATTAGTGGATGATCATTATGAGTTTGTTACTCATCCCATTGTATAAATAGGAGTACAATCTCCTCCATTTGTAATCGGAGAATCTTCATTTGTAATCTTAGAGTTCCATTTGTAATCTTAGAGTTGGTTTGTAATGGAGATTTTGAAATAAAGGATCATACTTCAATTTTGCTTCTACATTTGAGTCTCCATTGAAGTGGTGTGCTTGTGGAGTTATGGAGGGCCCCCATGGCCTCACTTGCATGCTTATTTACTTATTTTAGGTATAATTTATTTTATGTTTTTGTTTGATTTCAACTTTCAAGTTTTGTTAAATGTTCTAATATTGGAAGAATCTTATTTGAAAGTGTTCTTGTAAGAGAACCGTAAGATCTCATACAATTATTAGATCTAGGTTTATTTCGTTTCAGCTTTTAATTTCTTATTAGATGTTCTAATGTTGGAATAGATCTTGTAGAACATGTTCTTGTAAGAGAATCATAGATTTCAAACAATTGTTAGATCTAGGTTTGATTAGTTATTGAAAGAGATCTTAATGAATATGTTCCTGTAAGGGGACTTTAAGATCTTGGACAAATTAGGAATTTTTTAGATCTATATATTTTAGATAAGCACTTCTAAGTTTACCTTCCCGGGTTGACATTAAATTAAGCTCTAATTTGCATATGCATTTTAGACCCAACACCCCTTTCTATGTAACTCTTAAGGCAAATGATTCCATGTTATACAATTGTATGCTTGATTCTGGAGCATCACATAACCTGATGCCAAAAACTATCATGGACCATTTAAAACTTGACATAACTAGATCCTACCATGATTTGTACACTTTTGATTCCAAAAGGGTGCCTTGCTTAGGATTGATTAAGGATTTACTAGTCACCCTTGCCCAAACTCCAGTGAAAAATGTAGTGCTTGATATAGTTGTCATAGATATCCCTCCCAAATTTGGAATGCTCCTTGCTTTGTATTTTTGTACCAAATTAGGGGGAACTCTTGAGATGGACATGTCTTATGCCATTATTCTTTTTTATGGGGGAGAGAAACTAAGGTTATATAGAGAGGTAAGGTTTGTGCACATTGTTTGCAAAACAAATCAACCAAGGAACCATCCCATTTATGCAAATGACCAAGATTTTTGTCGTTTTCAACTCTCTTCAAACCAAACACATGAAACTCAAGTAAAAATTGAAGATGTAGTTGAAAGTCCTGTACCAAATCAAACTGATGTATGGAAACTATTCTTTGATGGTTCTTGTACTAAGGATGGAGCAGGAGCTAGGGTAGTTTTAATCTCACTAGAAAAAGAAAACATTACACAATCATGCAAACTTTATTTTAAAGTTACAAATAACATAGTTGAATATGAAGCTTTCCTTTTAGGACTCCAATTAGCCAAGAGATTAAAGGTTCAAAACCTAAGTGTTTTCACTGACTCAGAACTCATTGTTAAACAAGTTAGAAATCTTTTCCAAACAAAACATCATAGGCTTAGATCTGATTGAAATGAGGTTTGGGATTCAGTTGAAAATTTCTTTAATGCTTTCAATTTGACTTATATTCCAAGACATCAGAATATTTATGTAGATTTCTTGGTTGTTTCTACTAGTTCCTTTAAAATTCATGATCAAACTAATGTGATCTATAAAATACAAGTCAAATACAGACCATCCATCCCAGACAATCTAAAATACAGGGAGATATTTGAAGATGGTGAAAAAATAATTTTTTTTCTCTAGGTTATAGATGCATGTTCAGTTCTACAAATCGATGAAGATAGAACATAAGAAAATGAAAACATAAATGAAAATGATAATTCAAATTTTAACTCAAAAATTGTTGATCATGATATGATTCAATTATCTAACAATTTCATTCCCAAAGGTCTAATTCCTTTAGAGAAGTTGTTTAATCAAAATGATGTCCTAAGAAACCCACAGTTAATTTCTTCACCAGATGACGTAGAGGAAATTAAGATGGGAACAAATGATTATATTAAAAACATCAAAATCTGTGCATCTCTAGATCTTGAAATCAAAACTCAATACCTTAAGTTACTTGAAAATTACAAATATGTTTTTGCATGGACTTATGTTGATCTAAACATTTATGACACTTCATTGATGCAACATAAGATTCTTAATAAACCAGAAGAAAAACCTTATCAACAGAAACTTAGGAGGATTAATCATGCTCTTCTACCAACTGTAGAAAAGGAAATTAAGAAAATTTTGGATGCCCAGATCATTCTCCCTCTTAGGTATTCTAATTGGGTTGCTAATTTAGTTCTTGTTAGAAAGAAGAATAGAGAAATTAGATTGTGTGTGGACTTTAGACATTTGAAGAAATCATCATTAAAAGATAACTATCCTTTACCAAAAATGGATCAGTTACTTCAAATGGTTTCAGGAGCACAAAGACTTTCTGTGCTTGATGGTTTTTCAGGTTATAATAAGATGAATGTTGATCCAACAGATAGAGAGAAGACAACCTTTACTACACCCTGGGGTACATTTATGTACTCTAGAATGCCCTTTGGCTTATCTAATGCTGGAGCAACATTTCAGAGAGCTATGGACATAGCTTTTGTGGGTCAAGTAAATAAATTTGTAGTCATTTATCTTGATGACATAACTATTTTTTCTAACTCTGATCAGAAACATCTTAAGCATTTGAGGAAGGTTTTTGACAAGTGTAGAAAATTCAGAATATCACTGAATCCAAAAAGGTCTATGTTTATTATCAAAGAAGGAAAATTGTTGGTTCATAAAATATTAAAGGAAGGAGTAGTGATTGATCCCAAACATGTAACTACCATTAAAACATTGGCCTTGCCTAGAAATAAGAAGGAGATTCAAGCTTTTATAGGCAAGATTAATTTTTTAAGGAGATTCATCCCTAATTATGCTGAAACTGTAAAAGACATAACTGATATGCTCCGAAAGGATCATGAAGTTAAATGGATTGTCTCTTCTAGATATGCATTTGATCAGATCAAGAAGGCTATCTCTGAAGCTCCAACCTTAGCCAACCTTGATTATACCAAACCATTCAGTATCTTTTCCTTTGCCTCAGAAACAACCCTTGTTGTTGTTTTATTACAAAAGAATGAAGATTCCCATGACCAACCCATAGAATTTTTCAGTAAGGTTATGAGAGATTCCAAGCTTAAGTATGACATAATTGAGAAGCAAGCTTATGCCCTTATTCAAGCCCTAAAATCATTCATGATCTATGTCCTACATTCACCCATTAATACTTATTTTCCTAACAGTGATGTGAAGATTGTTTTAACCCAACCTAACACTGATGGGAAGAGAGGTAGATGGATCACTCAAATTCTAGAGTTTGATTTGACTATCAAAACTACAAAGCTAGTAAAGGGTCAAGGATTAGCTAAGCTTCTAGCTGAATCCAACTGTAAAGTGCTCGAAATCAATTCTGTTTTGGAAATACAAGGGAAGAATCCAAAAGAACCTGCTCAAAGTTCATATTAGAAGAATACACAAGAACCTTTTGTTCCCGTAGAAGGGGAGAATCCACAAGAACCTTCCTTTCATCCTGAAGAAAAGAATCCACAAGAACCTTTACCTTCAGATCAGATCAACCCCATACACATTGATGACAAATTTCTGTTATCAAATTGGTATCAGTACATTATAAATTTCTTGATCCATTTTGAATATCCAACATCATTCTCCAAAAGTTAGTGTAAAACTCTCAAATTGAAAGCAGTCAAGTACTATATCATAAATGTAAATCTATACTGGAAATTCCACTTAATATTTTTCTATTGTGTTTAACAGAATCAGATACTGAAGGAATCATTGACTAGTTTCACACAGGATTTTGTGGAGGACATTATGCTTGGAGAGAAACAACATATAATATATTAAGGGTAGGATTTTATTGGCCCACACTATTCTTACAGGTAGGAGAAAAGATCAAAAGTTGTGTGCCCTGTCAAATGTTTGCTGGTAAGAAAAAATTATCAGCTCTTCCACTAATCCCAAAAATAGTTTCAGCACCTTTTCTCCAATGGGGATTAGATTTTATTGGAGAGATTCATCCTACTTCAAGTAATCAACATACATGGATCCTCAATGCAATAGATTACTTCACTAAATGGGTGGAAGCAATCCCAGTAAGAAATGATACTGATTCAGTAGTAATCAAATTCATTGAAGAAAACATCTTATGTACATTTGGTTTCCCAACTCAAATTGTTACTAATAATGCAATAGCATTTTCTAGTGTCAATATGACTGAGTTTTGCTAGAAATATCAAATTATGTTGTATCATTCAAATCCATATTATCCTCAAGGTAATGGCCTTGCAAGATCCTCAAATAAAAGTCTGGTGAAGGTAATCAAGAAGACTTTGGCAGATCATAAAAATAGTTGGGATTCTCACCTAATTTATGCAATATGGGCAAACATGATTACTCCAAAGAGATCTACTGGAAAATCTCCTTTTCAGTTAGTGTGGTGAAGTAAAATTATAAGTGCAGACACGAACGAATTCCTCTAACCCGATAATAGGTCTACCCACAATAGATACATTCTATGGAATATTTCCTTGGGTTAGAATCAATCAAGAGAGCCTACCTCTTGGTCGCTTATCTAGTTTGATGACGTCCTCACTTACTCACTCCATATATCTCTCGCTTCCTTCTTCAAGCTCTTGAAACAAGTAAACAACAACAAACAACAAACATAATAATAGACAAATTCCAATTCAACCTACTTAACAAGTCAAGAAACATTAAGCCATGAATATGTAATATTATAAAAAATATAGGAAATCAACCTATAGTTGCATATATTAATATCAAAGAGACATTACAACCATTCGTCTTGACATTGCAGTCTTCGTCTGACAATACCAGGTTCTCACACTTATGCTAGCATTCCACGATGGCTTCAAACAACAATAGCTTTAAATATCTTCCCTTTAGGCTTCACTCCAAACCAAATCACACTTCTCCCTCACACAACTAGATAGCTACAACTAGTAATAGCTTACTTTCAAACCAAAATAGCATCAACACTCAACCAAAAACTATGACTAGCTTGTGCTTGGGAAGAAGGGAGGTTTATATAGGAAATATGGATGGGAGATGGATCCTCTTCTCATGAGAGAAGGACTTATCCCTTGAAGTAGTTCCATCACTATAGGTGAAAGGAGCCCAAACTGTCATCCTTGACCCCATCTGGCCAAACCATTTACCAGTTTTCTGTTACGAAGCTTCTAGAGCTAGAAGCTTTAGCTCTAATTTAAAAAAAATTCCATAACAAGACCAGCGCGACTGGAACACAGCTCAGTCACTCTTGTCGGCACGAGGAGTAGTTCTAATCTCTACACATCGGCATGGGGGAGACAAAGGCCATTAGCACCGGTCTTGTAAACTGGGAAAAACAGAAATTTCAGGGGAAATGGTGCAAAAGGAAAATGAACTTTTCATGAAGAGGGACACAATGGGAGTTTCTTCATGAAGGAAAAGCATGCGGGGCTCACTGTAGAGGCCCTCCAGGATCAAGGAACGGGGAGTACAGGGACAGTGACAAATTTTTGTGTAACAGATGTCCCCTAAAGCGTGAAGGTTGAGTTGGAGTGAGGGATGAGATGCTTTATAAATCAGTGTGGGGAACTGGTCTGCTGTTGAAAAACCTACAAGCAAGTACATATACATATACATAAACTGAGATCTTTGTCAAATGATACATGAATCGGGGCATGGACGCAACCATCTAGAGAATGATCATGTAAATGGATTCAGGTATGGGCACAACCATTCGTCAAGGAGGATCATAACGAAACCAAGGTATGGTCACAGCCATCCAACAATGAGAAGGATCACATATGATAACTCATGGTCTGGTTGTAGCCAGCCATCTAAAAGAGACATGCATATCATCATAACCATGTCACACCACTTCGCAACCTAGACTTTTGTGATCTGAGTCCAGGGTATTGCGCTCCAACACGACCCAATCAAAGTACAGATTTTAACATGTGAATAGATGTGTTGACGTCGAACATGCTAGAAAGTCGCTTTATTACCTGTCAATGATGTAAACTGTTAAAAATCACGAGAGCAACCACCAATAATGGCAATGGTCCTCAAGGTACTATCAGCACAATTCATGGAATGTGAATAAAGTAACTGAAGTCGAACGCCCATGAAATCACTCGATTGAAAGCCAATGATGTGAACTTGTCATCGAGTGCGAAGAACTTTCCATTAGGGCATGCAAGCTCTAAGGTACTGGAAGGGAGTCTCTCGATCAACTTCCTGGATAATGAGTCGAAGTCGACGGAAAGTGAAAGTGTCGAAGGAGGGCCATAATGAATCTCACATCATCCACACGAGATGAGAGTATACAAAATGATTTTGGATGACACAGAGAATCAAAAGTAAGTGTAACTGCAGAAGGACAACTCTTGAACATATCGGCGACACAACTGGAATTTTGGTAGCTTTTTGGATTCATAGGATCAGTGGTCATGATGACATGGTAGAGATCAAATGGAAGGCAAAAATGAATGGCCCAAACCCAGGAAGGTCAATGATACAAAGGAGGTTGTCCCAACCCGACACGAAGCAAAAATTGTCATGTTCAAGAGTGAGCTGCCGACACAACCAATAGATTTACAAATTTCCCCCACCATTTTTGGCAGGTGCCCCAATTATTTTTTAATCGCAATCTTGAAGGGGATAGCATATGCTTGCACTATAAGTTCATCCTTTAGATTAATCCGACCTAGTAAGTTTAATGAGCCCTAGGAAGGAGAAGCTCATGTTCTTCATGGTGACGATTCAATTGTCGTTTAATAGTTTAACGAGTCTAATAAATGTGTAACTCAGTTTCTTTTTCATGTTTAGAGAGTTTGAAAAAGACACGTAAAAGAAAACTCCACATGGTCCCTTTTCGTACATTTGTGTCTCTCGAGCCTGAAAAGGTAGAAAAAAATACTTGAGAGAACCACTTGACCATTTCAGTCAAGGAGTACCTTTTTCATAAATAGTGCCTCCTAGCCCGAAAAAGGGGTAAACTTATACTGGGTGCATGATGTTTCGCATCCATTAACGAGTTTGAAATGACAAGGGACTGACCATATTTTCGCTTTTAAAGGGTCGGAAAAGAGCTAAAAGTAGACCCTGCATTTTTACTCTCTTTAACAAGTCAAAAAGGGAAAAAATACTTGGGAATCTTTTCATATAAGTTTAAAGAGTCGAGAAAAGAGCTGAAATAAACTCATCATCATGGTCGAACATCCATCACCTGTCACTGCAAAAGTAAGGTAAAGTGTATTATTGAGTCCTTGAGGCAAAAAAGGTTAAAATATTTACAAAATCTGATATTTTCATGAAAAAATGAATAAAAATGGGAAAAGTAAATATACTTTTACCATTTACCATTTTACCTTTGTTGAGAAGACCTTTTACCCTCTTTTTCCCTAATTGTTCTGGAGAAGATTGCGGGAGATCCGAGAGGTCAATCGACGAGCCACTAGTTTTAGGTAGCAGCCGAAGCCCTAAGCTCCATTTTCATGTTATTTATTTCTACTTTTAGCCATTCTTTTAGATTTTTAAGGAGGTTTTTGAAAATATTTTTTCGCCCTCGGTCGACGTGATTTTTGGGCATAGAATTGCGTCGGTCGAGGGTGATTAACAAATCCATCCATGCCAAACAGTGAAACTATTTTTAAAATAGGTGTGTCGACGCCGTGGATAGGGAAAACCCTATTTTCTCAAAAGCTGACCATTTAAACTTGAATTTTATGTGCCAAGGATGATTATTGACTCAAATTAATGTCTTTTGTAGGAGAGAATCACCGAAAAATGGTGGATTGGAAAGAATGAGAACATGAATATGTTGACACCCAGGTAATGAATGACCCAAATTTCCTAGAGGCTTTGAGGACTTGCAAGCTCCTCAAATTATTTCTTACGCCAGGGATGCGGGCCCATCCCGAGTTGCTTCAATACCTGATTAGCCTTTGGGACATTAATCGGGAGATTTTTGTCATTGGCGACCAGGGGTTGGAGTTGGAAACTTTAGATATATACTTCACCATTGGACTATCCCGCAGAGGGGAGCCGGTGAACTTGTATGGGTCACGTCCGATTGGGGAAAGCATATCTTCCTTGCTTGCCACACTGCCCTGAGGCCTTGAAATCCAAGAGTGAGAAGATAGAGATTTCCAGGGTGTGGGATTTTACACTGAGTGTACTTCTGTTAACTATCGACAGAGTGGTAGGGTCCCAGGCGAAACATGACACTAACAAGTCAAAGTTCCTTTATGCTATTGACTGCATAGCTCCTACGATCTTTAGTTGGGAAGATGCCATGAAAATGAACATCAAGCGTCAGTTGTCCAAAGCCAAGGCGAGGAATTTGAAGCAATTTTTCTTCAGATCTGTACTTGTGACCTTCTTCCTGGAATGATTATCATTGTTCCAATATCAACTGACTGAGGTGGATCCTCCTATGCCACGCGATCTACAGATGGCCCGCTAGAGTCATTTGATGCCCAGGATCATTGGGGGTCAGCATATGTCATACCGACCTGCATTCTTCTCATGGCTATGACGACAAAAGATCATTATGGAGGATTGGCCATATAGCGGCATTGATTTCGGTTATCTCTATAATTTATCCTAGGTCAACAGGTTCGGTATCTTGCTGGCCAAGAGCACCAGGTACAAAATCCCTACGTTCAAGTGCAACAAGTGTATCAACCTTATGCCCAAGGACTGTAGGTCCAGAATCCTCTTGTTTAGGGACAACAGGTTCACCATCCGTATGTTCAAGGACAACAGGTTCTGTATCCATATGTCAAAGGTCAATAGTCTAAACAGCCTTTTAACCCATATGTTTCTTATCAACAACCTATGCCTGGATAACCATCGATAGTTACCGCACGATGAGGGTGGTATTTCCTCCCCACCCTTAGCCACGTGTTGCGTGGTCAGTGGAATCGCTCTCGATTGTGAAAAACTGCTTCTGGCTTGATGAGCATGCGATAAACCGGAAACCACCCCGATGGCAATAAAGCTATCACAGGAATAAAAGCGGGGGTTTTGCGTCTGCTAAGAAAATCTGGACTCCAGCGCTTGGGCCAAAGGAAGATGAAGATCTCGTCTTCTAGTCGTCCCCCTGAGACTTTTGGTTTGCTGTTACCTGGGTTAAGGAGGCCGACATAGACCTGCATCCTAAAAAGGATCTCACTTATGTCATAACATTTCATAATGAATCCAACTCAACTAGACCTTGTCTCTATGGCTCTGTTCCGGAAAATTCTGTCTCTTGAATTTTTCTGATACTGTTGTCGGTCGCTGATGGCCCTGGATGAGCATCCCTCCTTCAACCTGTCATCCATTATCTCCTCCCACTAGCAGCACAAATCAATATGCTTGTTTCATACCCCCTCATTGGCAAGCCAGTCCGCAACTTTGTTGGCTTCCCTGTGAACATGCACCAACCTAAGAGTTCTCAGCCTTCTTAGGTGCCCTTGAATTCTTTGGTAGACTTGCAAAAGCCGCTAGTGTTCTGAGATTTTCTCGGGAGTAACGCCTTCTTTTATCCTCTTCACTGAGTTAATGACTACTTCCGAGTCAGCCTCAATGATGACATTGTGAATGTTGTACTTGAGCAATATTTCTACGCATAATTCCATCCCCATGAGCTCAGCCATATTGTTAGTTGCTTTTCCTAGATAATTGTGGAAGTTGACTTGTATGCTTCCTTCCTCATCCCTCAAGACCCTCCATAACCAGCTTCTCCCGAATTCCCTTTTGAGGCCCCGTCTATGTTAAATTTTAAAAAGCCATGAGAAGGGGGTTACCAGGAAGACTTATCTGCTGAGGTATTCTTGTTAATCTGCATAGAACCCAAATGGGGATGAACCTTGAGCTCTAACTTCTCCAAAATTCTGGCCTCTCTTTGTCCGATGGGTTTTCTAGTAGCTTCACCTCCCAGGATATGAATAGTCTCTTTGATTTGTTTAAGGATTAGCTTAAGGATGTTGCTCACTGAACTTGCTTTCTCCTTGAAAATCCTATTGTTGCGCTCCTTCTAGACATTCCAGATTATGAATCCTAGGGTCAACATCCACGTAGAGTTAATGATCTCATTATCCAAAAAACTTTTCTGCCAATTGTTCAACATAGTAATGATGTCATTAACATTTCTGTCTGTTTGCTCAAAGACTTCTCCAACCCAATTCCAAATTATTGTAGTGAAAGTGCATCTATTCAATAGATGATTTGTAGTTTCTTCCTGTTGTCTACATAAGTGACATATTGAGGGGCCAACAAAGCCTCTTTTTCTTAGGTTATCCCATGTCAGAATCTTTCCCTGTTGAACCAACCACTTGAACAGTTTGACTTTCATCCAATGAGGATTTTCGCAGATTCCTTTCCACGTTTTATCAGTTTTTGGAAGGTTAAGCCCTGCATCTATTTTTTTGGCTTCCTTAAGGTTGAAAAGACTTGTCTTATTCTTTCCCCATCTTAGTTGATCGTTCAAGTTGGAGTTTAAGATTTGTCTCTTGTCTAAAAGCCCTTTAAGGGCTATAGCTTGAGTATGCAGCATGCCCATTCCACTATGATCTGGAAGTTTCCATGTTCTCCATTTCCCATTGCTCCTTGATTGGTCCCAATAGTAACTTACCCACCTTAGTCCTTTGTTGATAGTATCGGTGTGAATGTTTGCTAATTCTTCACTTCAGAGATTGTCCTCCTGCTGCCAATTATCCTCCTAGAAACAAGCTAGGTTTCCATTTCTGATCTCCCAGAAACTGTGATTTTAGACTAGGGCCCTGTTCTCCCATGCCCTATTCCAAATTACAGAACCTTTTACTTGTCCTGTCATTCTGATTAGATTGTTCTCTTGCCATTCGCTAGCATATTTGTGCTTCCAAAGTTTTGCCCAGGGGGCTTGCATTTCTTTTAGCCATCTCCACCAGATTTTGGCACCAAGAACTCTATTAAGAATTCCTGGGACATGAAGACCCAAGCCACCATGGGGCTTAGGTTTGCATACTCTGTCCCATGCCACTAGGGCCCGTTTCTTCTTTTCTTCACCTTTCCCCCCAGAGAAAGTCTCTCTGAATGTTTCTTATATTAGTAGTTACATCGGCTGGTGCTGGAATGGCAGAGAGCATATAGATAGGGATACTTTGGAGGACATCCTTAGTGAGAATTAGTCTCCCTGCTAGATTTAGTGCTCTATTTTTCCATTTACTAATCTTATCTTTTATCTTATTAAGAACAGGCTCCCAGATATCCTTGTGAAGCGGTTTGTCAGTGAGAGGAACTCCCAAATACTTCACAGGCAGTGTCTCCCTTTGAAAGCCCAAATTTCTGGAAAGTTTTCTTTGAATTGAAATATCCGTATTGAAAAATAAAATCTTTGATTTAGTGAGACTTACCTTTGTGCCTGCTGCCCTAGCAAAATCACTCAGAATCTGTTTGAATGCTTTGACTTCCTTGACAGTGGGTGTGCCATCAAGCATAGTATCATCCACAAATTGTTGATGTGTCACCATGTCCCCACTTTGAGTGATTCTCAGATCCTAAATTCTCCCTTCCTCCTTAGCAGCTCTGATAGCTCTCCCTAACCCTTCCATCATTAGAATGAAAAGGAAAGGAGAAAGAGGATCTCCTTGCCTGAGACCTCTAGAAGGCTTGAAGGTTTTGGAAGGAGAGCCATTGAGAAGAACTGAATAGTTGATGGTGGTAACTAGCACCATAACCCATTTAATCCAATTGTAATCAAAGCCATAGGTTTCTAATATTGCTCTTCTGTACGACCAACTAAGTTTGTCATAGGCCTTTGCTATGTCCAACTGCATTATCATTCCTGCTTGTTTGTTGGTAATGAGTGAATGAACCATTTCATGTGCTTGAATTATATTATCTAGAATTTGTCTTCCTTCCACATAGCCCGTTTGCTCCTCTGACACTAGGGTTGGGAAGAGAGGTTTGAGACAGTTGGCAATGACTTTGGATATAATTTTGTATATCACATTACATAATGCTATAGGTCTAAATCTGTCTGGAATGGTGGCCTTTTCCTGTTTGGGGATTAAGGCTATGAAAGATTCATTGAGCGCCTTTAAGACTTACTTAACTCTCCGAGAGTCTTCCACTACCTCCAGGATGTCCTGTTTCACTATCCTCCAACAAGCTTTGAAAAAGTCCACATTAAAGCCATTTCGGCCTGGTGCTTTCCCATTTTACATCTCTTTCACGACTTCCTCAATTTCTTCCTCTGTTACTGGTCTATTGATATTGAAATTATCTTATTTAGTAACCAATTTAGAGATGTGCTGAGTAAATCTTTTCGTAAACTGGTATCTGTCTTCCGAGGTTTGCTCAACAATTTTCTGAAAATGTTGGAGTAGAACCTTCTCCATATCTTCATGAGTGTTTCTCTCTATTCCATGCTAATCTGTAAGTTTCACAATTCTATTATTGTTGCTGTGAGCTATGGTGGATCTGTGAAAGAATTTGGTGTTTCTCTCCCCTTCTTTAATCCATTGAACTCTAGATTTCTGTCTCCAGAATATTTCCTCTTGAAGACATATGCTGTCCCACTCCTGCTGGAGTGACTCTGCCATCTCTTTCCTTTCATCCATATAGCCTTCTGTGATAAGAATCTAATTTATTTCCTTTAGCTTCTTTTCCACATCTCCTTCAGCTTTGAAGATGTTACGAAATTCCTTTTTATTCCACTCTTTGAGTCTGCCTTTAATGTGTTTGAGCCTACAGTGTAGAAGGAACATCTTTGTACCTTGAAGGTGAAGCTCTTCCTTCCACCATTTTTCAATGTTTGTGAGGAAATCTGAATGCGTGAGCCAAGCATTCTCAAACCTGAAGGGGGTGTTCCTTGGTTTGCCAAAAAAGGAAGCTTCCAATTGGACAGGCCAGTGATCTAAACCCCCAAAAGGTAGTATGAGTGCAATAATGTTGCCTCCCCTGAGAAGCAGTTCCTCTGAAACCATAAATCTGTCCAATTTTGAGGCCACCTGGGTAGGGCCCCCTCTTTTGTTATTCCAAGTGAAGATTCCATTGCTTGTTTCCATATCAACCAATTTCATATTGGTGATGAAGTTCTGGAAGGCGACTGGGTCTCTACCAAGTATTCTAGTTACTCCTTTCTTCTCCATGAGTGATTTTATTATGCTAAAATCACCTCCAAGAATCCAGGGTAGAGCTGGGTATCTCTTCTTCATATCCTCCAGTGTTGTGAGGAGTCAAAGTTTGTCCTCCATTGGCTGCGGACCATAGAAATTGGTGATGATGTAACATTGTATGTTACCCACATGTTGGAAAATCAGAGAAAGGTGATGTTTGGATGCCTCCGCATCAATCACACCAAATTTCTGTGGATCCCATAGAGTGAGAATGCCACCGACAGATTTATTTGCCTTAACTTCAAGATATTCATATCCATTTACCCATTTGTTATGTTTTTCGTGGATCCTCTCCACTGAGCATTTTGTTTCCTGTATGAATACTATGTCAGGTTTTTCCTCTCTGATTCTTTTACCTAAATTCCTTTGTTTTCATTTGCTCCCTAGTCCTCTAATGTTCTAGGTTGTGATTTTCATTGAGGAGGGGTTTTAAAGGAGTAACTGGAAAGGTCTTTCATCCTTCCTAAGTCAATCATGAGTTTTCCACACTCTAGTAGTAGTTCTTTCTGTCTTTTTCTTCCCCTCCTCTTGCCTGGATACTTTGTTAGTTTTCCTGTTATTAATCCTATTGAGGAAGTCCCTTTGTTTTCCTGGTTGTCATGTCCTCTTTTGACTCCTGTAGCTATTTGATGTGACTTGTTAAGGAATATCTATTGGACCTTGTCCACATCCTCCTGGGGAATGGAGTTTATTCCCAGGTTTCCTCCCTGTTCTAGAAACTTTTCTAGTTCTAGGTTCTCCCTTTCCAGGATCTCCTGTAAGTCTTGATCCTCTGTACCACTTTCACTTTGAGTCATTTCCTAGTTTTTTTCTATTTCCATGGTACTCAAAGGGTTTGTCATGTGTTCATTCTGTTCCTAAGTGAACTCCATGCTCGTCTCTTTTTATTTCCCCCTTGCTGTCTGATTCTCTGTACTCACTTGATCCCCTCCTTCTGCTTCCTTTTCTCCCAAGATCTCAAAATTGTTGTAACTTTTTGTTTTATCATTCACCATAGGGTTCTTTTGTGTCTTCTGTCCCCCTCCTTTTCCTTTTCCTCCTACTTTGGTGAAACCTGTCTGGTCTTTCCCTTTGTTGGTATTTAGGTTTTCCTCCCTTCTATTAAGAGGACAGTCTCTGGATAGATGCCCATGCTCATGACATTTGTGACATCTGAACGGGATATGTTCATAGTCAACTGTTTGAACCCATTCCTCGTCATAGACTTCTAGAATGACCTCATCTGGAAGGGCTCCTGATAGGTCCATCTCCACACATATTCGGGCATAGGATGTATATTTTCCCCATAGAGTTACCTCTGAAATTTTTAAGAAATGGCCTAATTTATTGCTTATAGCTTTTAAAGACTTTGGCATCCAGTAATCTAAAGGTAAGGAGTATAGTCGAATCCATACTGGTACCGAAGTGAAGGTTTCTTGTTCTGGCACAAAGTTCATCGTCCATGGCCGCATATAGAGACCAGCAGATGCAAAGAAGTATGGCCCTCCTTCAAAGATCCTCTCTCTGTCTTCCATGTACGTAAACACCACAGTAAAAAAAACCTTTGGATCCAAGATGTATATTTAACTCCCCCTTTGGTTTCCAGTTGTATTTTATCTAGGTGTACAACGCTTTCTCTAATGGCCAGATTCCCATAAATTTGCATATGATGGCATAGTTTGCCATGTGATCCCTATGCATTTGCAGAGCTGGATCATTCAGAATAAACCGAGGTTTAGTTACGGTCTTGGGTTTACAAGGCCCCCTCTTAGCTCTGTTCTCTGATCCCTGACATCTGTCTTCCTCTTTCTCCTCCTGACAGTCTTCTTCGTGGGCCCCTTGATCTGCAGGGGTTTTGCTGCCTTCCACCTTCTGAGTTTCGATGTTTTTTTCCTTGACCTCCAAGGGTTGTGGAGGTTTGTTCTTTCCCCCCTCTTCCTTTGTTTGCAACCATATTACTGTAGGAGGGAGTGGAGCTCCCTCCTCCCTGTGTCTCCATGGGTGCTTGTTGCCCTCTGTCACTTGCTTAGTTAAACCCTAGAACCAGAGCTCCCGCCGTCCCGAAACTTGTACAACTATCAACACTTGGTTATCTGTCTATTCTCTCTCTTTATGTGAATCTTGCATTTCTTCTAGTCCACGTATTTTAGTTTTTCAATTTGAGTAAGCAGGAGGAAAAAATTATGTTGGGAACATGAAGGTGTATAAAATGAGATTTAAATATTAATTTATCACCTTCAAAAAATCACAGAAATATTTTTACCAAAAAATATCTTTTAAAAGATAGGTGGAATAAACTACATCTTGTATAGATAAAGCTCATTTTATTTTATTTTTTGAAAAATATGCATTAAGCACTAAATTAATTGATGAGAACAAGTCACTGGTTAATTTTTTCCAAAAAACTGCAGAGACAAAATATAATTAAATGCAAAGTTGACACATAACACACACACATATGTTAGAAAGATAACATAATTTATGACAAATTTATTTTTAATTACATTTCAAAATTCACAAGGTGTATATGAGTTTTGAGGGCTTCAATTTAAAAAATATGTAAAATGTCAAATTTTCATTGCCACATGTTACTAAGAAGTGAGATACATCTTAGTGGATTCACCCTCTTGCATTACAATTAGGGAACATATTTTATATGCCTTCTTTTATCAATGATAGTACAAGGAATCCTCAACTTGGACCTCACCATCGACAACTTTGTCGAAGGGAGGGATAGTGGTAGGGGATTTAAGAACAAGCCTAGGGAGGGTTAACAACTAACAGATATTGAGAATTGTCTCCTATCTTATTTTACAAAGCTGCCATCAACAAGAAGAATGAGTAGATGATCACATTGCATGTCAAAAGTGTTGATGGCGCTTCCACCTACATAAGCAACGAGAAAATCTATTTGACTATTGAGCACACGGTAAATTGTTACGACGGTGTAAATGAGATTGCAATAATCCTGAACCATAAGATGACACATGTTTGGAAGTGGAGAAACAATAATGCATATATGTTATCAAATTAATTAAATTAATCATGGATTGTGCTTTCCTCGCCCATAACCTCACCCCTTCAAACTATGTTAATCCCAATAATAATAATAATAATAATAATAATAGAAGATTGAATTATGACCATAATGTCACTAATTACTTTCTCTAGGGCTATGGCACTTATCTTTGACATCGTTGCCAACATGAATTCAAACATTGTGGGATGGATGACACTTGGGATTCTTCAATGATCTCATAGGTCAAATTGTTGATAAAGTAAATCCAACAACCCTAAGGGATAATGGTCCCAATAATGATAATAGATTGAACTATGGCTACAATGTCACTAACTGCTTTCTTTAGTACTATGACACACTTAGTTTTGACTTCCTTGCCAACATGAATTTTAATGTTGTGAGATGGATGAAACTAGACATCATTCCATGATTTCATAGGTCAAATTGTTGATAAAGTAAATCCAATAGCCCTAAGGGATACTAATCCAAATAATAATAAAACTATGGCTACAATGTCACTAACTATTTTTTCGAGTACTAAGGCACTTAACTTTCGCTTCATTGCAAACTTAAATTTAAACGGTCTGAGATGGACAAAACTTGAAGTTCTTCAATAATCTCATAAGTCAAATTGTTGATATAGTAAAATCCAATAGCCTAATAAACCATGACAAGTTTGAATTGACACTAAGAGTCATCATTTATCCAGCAAATACACTTTTTATATTCCTAAATTCATACACATTATATATCTCTTTGTGATCAACTACACTGACCACATAGAAAAAATTGAAACTAACTCCATTGTTAAATTAAAAAATATTTTACCTATCTATAAAATGTCTCCTATTCTCACCCCTCTCCATAAAATTTAAACCAATACCATAATAAAAACTAAATTCCACAAAAACTAACGCATTTACGAACCATAAATATTTGGGACTTCTCAACCTTCTTTGAGAAGCATTGATTACTCTATTGTTACCTCTTTTGGCGTGCTTCATAATCATCAAGGATTATGAATGCTTTTTAAATTTGTAATGGACATCCAATGTGCTGTATCGATGACGCTAATTCTCAACTACGTAAGTCTTTTTTTACGAGAGGAGTTGACTTTCTTCAGTAGTGGTTGGTAGGCTGTAGGCCTAGTGGAGCGGAACTTTTTGGCCGAATTCGTACAGGAGATTACTTTTACAAAGGTTGATACCCAGTAGATTACTTTTACAAATGTTAACACCAAGTAAATAAATTGCTTTCATGGCCATGTGCTCCCAACGAACCATGTTAGTAGTTGGGTCATTCAATGGATTACCGTGCTAAGAATATTAATTGCAAAAGCAAAACTAGTAGTTGGCGTTCACGGAGTCATGGTTCAGAAAGGACCACATCACAATTCACAAGCTGTCGAACACTAAACACGCGTCTGTTCGCAACCAACCCAAAGAATCTTTATGTGGTGGAATGTCTCCGGTTCAAGGCGTAGGTCAAGATTGCTGCGTGCAGTTCCAGCTAATCAGCGATCATATCTATGTTGAGCTTCATCTTTCTGTTCATCCATGGCAACCGATCTCCATAACAATAACAAAGCTTTTTCCCTCTTTACTTCTTCGGCCTCCTACTCAGTCCCTGTTACGACTTTTTCACACACCACGTGGTCTGGATGTCAAGAACATGTTATCTTTACTCCATCAGCATCGCTTAGTGCGATGTGTTTATCAATCATCGGTGGTCCGGAGGTCAAGAACATTTCACCCTCTTATCTTTGATCATCTGGCAGATAATGGATTGCGAGTTCCCTGGAAATGGTGGAAGGATAAAACACATTGCTTCTAGGGTAAAAGCTGATGTTCAAACAGCATCCGTTCATATTGCCGTTTTATATGCAAACAATGAGCAATTCACTTGGTGCTTGGATGAACTCAACCTTGTCGTGCAGTCAAGGGGTTAACATTCTTCCGATCTTTTCAGATTCAAGCCACATCCAGCGTGTAGATTTGGTAGATCGGCTTATCAAACTTTGTGATGGAAAAATTACACATTACTGGTAAGTGAATCTATGAATCTCTCTGTATATTGTTTGTTTTTTCATTAAAAAAAATAAGGTACAGAAATATGAGGTTTCCAAATTTAAATTACAGATGCCAATCCACCACAAAGATCTTGGGAGAAATATTGCAGAGGACAAATGGATGCTCTGTAGTCGTTTGCCGCAGATGACCAACACAGATTGAAGTTTTCTTGGAGCTAGCGTCTTGTGTAAGTGCTTCAATCATTTCAAACTTTGTCTTCTATTTAAAATGAATATTTCAAGTTTGTTTATTCCAAGCGTGATAGATCTGCCTGGTCTATATTTTTCCTCCTTGAATGAGTAGATAATGAAGAGTGATAGATCTGTACACTTCTCAAGTTTGTTTAAGGGCAGAATGATAAATCTGTATATTTTTCTTCAATGAATAGGTAATAAGCGAAGTTCCCGGAGGTCAATATATACATATCTGGGATTCATTCAAAAATATTATAACAGGAAAGATAAGGGATCAGGTCCTCGGTGTCTGTCTGACGCATCTATTCACTGTTTCCCAATTTTGAGTTATGAGGAACTGACATCTTGTTGCAACCGAAGACTCGGGTTACTACATCTTATAATCCCTTCTATTCCCGGATTCATGTGGAGAAATTCAGTGTTACAAGTGAGTGGGAGGAAATTACAACCATTGTGGCAGCATGAATTTATGGTAGACAAAGGTATCTTGCTTCAGCTACTATCTTTTTAATTCATATAAAGAAAAAGCTTTTTTTCCACTGAAAAAAAATAGCATCTTGCTTCATATTTTCATTCCATTTCATATATATATATATATATATATATCTATGTGTACCTGAAATCTAAATATTTGCATTTGCAGGTGCCTCTACAACTGCCAGAATAAAATATATGGGATTCCATTTGATACATTCCAAAGACCATAGGGAAACAAAGCACCTTGATAGCTTATTTGCCAACATGTGACCCTGTATTCTTGTAAAGAATTGAGACAATTAGGGGAGTTTTGCAGTTGGGAAAAAAAACTTCCTGAGTTAAATGTCTGCGGGTGTGAACAAGTAGAGAAGTTGTAACGTTGATATCTTTGGAGGTGATTGATGTTTATCGGTGTCGGAAGCTGCCTTCGTAATGTTCGTAACTGTTCCAAACTGCAAAAGGGGAGGTGGAATTGTTGATCAGTTGTGCCAACAATGGAATGAAAACCTCTGCTGAAGATGGCAGTGCTGTGTTACAAAGAACACAGAAAAAAGAGCAGTTTCGATTGTTTAAGTTATGACGAGCGTTGAGATTGTTTAATCCTTGTCAAAATAGTACAGTAGCACATCGTAGTCTTGGGTTATAAACAACACAGCGAAAGCAGCAGTGTCTAGCGCTTATGTAATGCTGATCGTTGAGATTGTTTCATGGTTGTAAAAATAGTACAGGTACAGGCACAGAATCGGTAGTTTTATTATGTTTTATTTGTAATAGTAAAGTGATGGCTTATTGGGTATGATAAAGAGGGATGTTGCCAAGTTTGTTGTGGATATTTGCTTTCAACTTGTGGTTTGCTTTCATTTTCTTGATAGGTTAGTGGTGATGACATGGTATCAGAGATTCGTGACACTCTCAGGAGAGTGGAGACATTAAGATGAATTTAACCGACAAGTTTGCAGTTAGAATAGTTCCAACTTTTGTTACCAGATAATTACTTGGTAAATATAAAAACCTTTTAAGTATTTGGTTTCATTTATATGAACAAAATAATTTGTTACTTGCTAGTAGTATAATTGGCAAAATGTATGTTAGCCCGTCTTTATATATATAAGTGATTGGAAGTTCAATTTCCGGAACTTAAAAAAATAAAAAATTATAATTTTCTCGCATTCCTGTTCGTTGTCATCTGTCTCAAATTGCGGTTCCAATGAACTTCTGGTATCAAAAGAAAACTGTTGGTTGTTCATAATAAACCCCATAAAGAGGGTAACTCTAACATCCAACTGCAAACCCCTCCTTTAGTGGCTTTCAACCGGATCGAACTCGTCAAACATCTTTCATAGTATAATCTTGGAAGGGAAGAAATCATGCATTTTTGCTTCAGATAGGCAACCTAGAGCTCCAGCTAATCAAAACACCCTCCAAATAAATCAAATAAGGCGACTTCTTTGAACAAAGAAACCTCTCCAATTATAGCGCTATTCTAATGAATTGAATTTCTGGTTAGCATAATCACTTCCAAATTCTCATATGGTTCAGAACTACATGTCTTCAGTGAGATGTTTCAACGAACTACATGTCTTCAGTGAGATGTTTCAACTGAGCCCCTTTGAAGAACCTGCACATTTCACTTAGATTACCCCATCATCACTTCTTTTGAAATTGGGTGGAATTGTAACTTTCTCTTTTGAAAATTTGTTTTTGTTTTTTTTTTTTTTAATTTGTTCTTTTAAATTTAAGCAATCTTGCTTAGTGATCCAGATTGGACCAAAAAACTTATAAAAATAAAATTTTTCACTTAATTATGTGGCAGGGCATTCTCTTCCAGATTAATTTTCACTTAATTATGTCGTAAGGCATTCTCTCTGAAATTAACTTCCTTCCCAGGGCACAATGCCTTCGTGCCTTCGTGAGCTGTGAATATCCCTGCCCTGGCCACCTGAGCTGTTAATTAGGCTGTTAGACGATTGAAATAGTTCAAACCATTGGATTGATCCTTTATCAGTATTAACCCTTTACGATGCTATTCAACGTGCTCAGACTCCAAATCCTGATGCTTTAACAAAGATCTTTGATATAAGCATGACATCACCGAGCAGAGAAGCTTTGTCCATTTTCCATTTTCGACACATTAGGCCACTGCACGAAGCTCATAGGTTCTTCACGGCCATTTGCAGGCATTTTCCTACGTTTCCGTGGCTTTCTCTCGACTACAACAGACTTTCAATCTTTAATTGAGGCAGAGGGTTATTCAACGTGCTTAGACTCCAAGTCCTGTTGCTTTAACAAAGATCTTTGATATAAGCATGACATCACCGAGCAGATGACATCACCGAGCAGAGAAGCTTTGTCCATTTTCGACACATTAGACCACTGCACGAAGCTCATAGGTTCTTCACGGCCATTTGCAGGCTTTTTCCTACGTTTCCGTGACTTTCTCTCGACTACAACAGACTTTCAATCTTTAATTGAGGCAGAGGGTTTTACTACAGCAGAGGTTGAGACGGGGTTTTACAAGAGAAAACTTTGATTTAATGCTAGAGCGCAGGGTTTAATGGATTAGACAGCAAACCAATTGTCTCCTCTTTTATGGCTATAAACAGCGAAATTGCAAAGTTTGAGTTTTGTATAATTGCTTTTTTTAAAGCAATTTGAATGTGTATCTGTTTTGAACTCGGAAACCACCTGCCAATATGCTAATTTATTAACTTACCGTTTTAAAATATATTACAGGCGTTTGAAGATTTTTTACTTCCAAAATACAACGAAATGCAAGGATTTTGATTATAGCATTGCATTCTACTTTAAATAACTTTTTTTTATCTCGTTTGCCGTGGAAACTACCTGACAATTACACTGGCAAGTATTGATGTTGTAGCTGTTGAGATGGAACCCTGAGAACAACGTATATCAAAGGTGAGCAAATGAGAATGGTGGTCAGAACCCTGAGAACAAAGAAAGGGAATGTTCAAGGCATGTGTATCAAAAGTGAACAGAACCAGTGTCTTTTCAGTAAGCCTGATGAGAAAGAATTTCTGTCAAACAACTAAATTTTTACGTCTATACTTTTCAGCCCTGATTCATTTTTAGTTCTAATACAAACTAGGACGAAATATTAAAAGACAAATCTATTCCTAATCTGAATGGAAAATAAATCTGTTCCTAAACTGAATGGAAAATGGTTTACTACATGCACCCTAATATCAAGGAAAAATTAAAAACGCTGAAAACTGAACTTCAACCTACGGAGACGCACAAGGAAGCAATTGCATGTGAAGAGGCAATTGTTTCAAATGCGAATGGCAACCAGAGGCTTGGGAACAAGAAAAGGGATTTTGAAGGGCCCCTTATATCAAGGGTGAGCGACTAGCTTCTATTTAGGATGCATAAGGAGAAAAAAAGCACTCTTCAAACATTGAAGACATTGAATGGCAAAATGTGGCAAAATGTGTCATGCATGCAGCCTGAGATTAAGAATAGATTAGAAAAGTTCAAGATTGAACTTCAACATACAACATTGAATGGCAAAATGTTTCATGCATGCAGCCTGAGACTTAGAATAATTAGGAAAGTTCAAGATTGAATTTCAACGTAGGTTGGAGAGTTATACGGAAGCAATTGCATTTGAAGAGGCCATTGTTGCAGGTGCGAATGGCAGCCAGAGCCTTGAGAAGAATAGAAGGAATTCGGTATCAGAAAAGAGCAGAGACTCACACACAGAACACAATAACTTAGAACTCAACAACAACTTCCAACTTCATTAGCTGATCAGGTATTTATACAGCACAGATAAAGTTTTGGAGATTGATTGGGGCCGTGGCTTCTTCTGCAAACTTTGTCCATTGTCAATGAATTCTAAAACCTAGATTAAATCACCTGTTGAATTCTGACCGCGGGTAGTTGGAATTAGTTCCTTTCAACATTCCAAAGGTCATTTATATCCAAAATAAACCAAAATAGTTTTTTTTTTTTTTTTTCGTCTTTTGACACACTAATGATTGAATTTTAGAGTTTATATTTTTATGTGATGAGATTCATTTTTACTATCCAATACAAATGAGGATGAAATGTAGAACGAAAATCTAAAAATGGGTTTTAGATGGTAGAAAAGGACACTTAACAAAGCCATGTGGGTCGTTTGTTGTTTCACGATGGGATTTGGATTTTAACATTGACTACTTTCAAAATTTTTCCATATTTGTTTTTCAGTTTGGGTATTTCATAGTTGTGGATTTATAGTGAATTATTTAACGCTGGAGAAAAAACGAAACCTGATATTTTTCACCTGCTGGTTTTTATAAACGATGCCCGGAGAAAAGGGATCAAAGAATTCTGAGTGAGATGAGATGGTTTATCCAAGAGATTGGATATTCACACATAATTTCGCTTTTGTAATCTATGGGTAGCATCGGTACTGGACTTTGAAACCACCGATGGTTTTTCAGCGGGACCATTAGACCTGGAAATTTTGGTTTTTCAGCGGGACCGTTAGACCTGAAAACTTTTATTCTTAGCTGGATATTGAAACGCTCTGTGGGTTTTAGACCTGAAAACTTCTATTCTTAGCTGGATATTGAAACGCTCAGTGGGTTTCTATTGCGGCCATCTAATCTTTAACTGAATATTTGGCAAAGTTTGTAGTTGAGTAGCTTCGTTAAATTTGGGGATTTCTAAATGTGTCCACGTTTGTAGTTGAGTAGCTTCGTTAAATTTAGGGATTTCTAAATGTATCCACGACCCCTAGTTGGATTTTAATTTATTTTTTGATGTGATAACATTTCCCCGATTTATGGGATATGTAGTTGGATTTATGGATATGTAGTTGGGTTTAGTTGAATTGATGTAAATTTTTTGCTGCATTGTAGTGATTTGTAGATATTGTTCTGAATGGTTGTGGTTATCAATATGACTTTAAGGAGGAAAATTTTGTTAGGTTAACAATTTTCTTATTCAATATTTATTATAAATTCATTATTAATCGATGATAAGAATTTTTAATTTTTTTCAAATTAAAAATTATATTTTTATTAAAATTTTTAATAATTAAGGTATAAATTTTATTATGTTGTTTTTATTTTAATTTATTTTATTATAAAATTCATTTATTATCAATGATAAATTTTATTTTTTATTTTTTCTTAATTTTTTTTCCAAGTTTAAAAAAAATATATTTATTAAAATTTAATAATGATATTATACAATATTTTAGTATATAAAAAATTAATGTAAAATAATAAATAATTTTTGTTAGATAAAAACATATAAATATAAATTTATATTTTTTAATTGACAATTATAAATATATATATAATAAATAAATACATCAAATATTGAATAAGTTCAATATATTTCCAATTATTTCTTGTTCTTTAATGTATTTAAAAGTACATATTTCTCTAAATTATTCCTAATGTAAAATACTTCCAATTTTTTTAAACTAATGGTTTTTACTTCTAGATTTCTTTTCATTAATGGCTTGTAGTTTGCTCATTTTTTGGGTGAGAATTTTGTTGATATTATCTTTGTATTAAACATAACTTATTAGAAAAGTAAGTTTTTATTTTTTCAAATGTTATTTCTATAATAAAAGAGGATAAAAATGAGAATATCAATATCATTTATATTTATTGTTAGTTAATAAATTTATATTAACTTTAAATTAGATTATATTGAAAATACTTTAAAGATGTTTATTAATGGCTTCGATCAAGATGCTATTTAAAGATGTTTATTAATTGTTTTGAATCAAGAGATGTTTTACAATATGGGTTAGATAATTGGATAGAATGTTAGACGATTGAAGATTTTTAGGCATAAGAAAAAACTAATATTTATGGTGTTTAAAGTAATCAAACAATTGATTCTTGTTGAAGAATTTCTTGATGACTTAACAGGGTTATTCCCCTTTCGTTTCTCCTGGTCTATTTGTTCACCAACCCTTCCAACCTCAAGTTCTTGCCGTAAATTTTCCATTCATGTTTGGTCAGTATATTATTGTTTCATTTTAATTAAATTTCCCATGAACATTTAAGTTTGGTCAATGTATTACTTTTTCTTGCAATCTACATTAAGTATATGAGCGGCCCCATTTCGGCTTAGTCTCTCGTGACACTAAGTATATGAGCAACCCCATTTCGGTTTAGTCACTCGCCATTTTGTATTAACCACGTTCAAAGTATTCTTCAACAAATTCATCTATATGATTGTTTCCATATTGAAGTTAAAAATAATTTGTCATAATTGCTAAGTGATAAAACCCCAGGTTGGTTAGAAAAAATTTCAACATCTATTAGAGTTTGTAGGCTTAATAATTTGTCCAAAACATTGTTTCCTCTTAAATTTTTCCATGTCAATCATTTCCTTGTAAAGAGAAAAGATGTTACCATTGTTTTCTAAATGATTGATGCTCCACAATAATATTTCACTTTTATTTCAATACTTTCCCAAGTACTTGAGTTATTCATGAAGTCATTGAGAGGTGGTTGATATAAGGTGATAGATGTGTATTGGTGTATATATTATGTGGTTGGGCTAGTTGAAGGTGAACAAGTGGTGAAGGTAAATACTACTGCTAAGAATAGAAAAGTTGGTTGTTGACGATGATAATGATTTCCACCATCTATAAAGACTAACTTTGGTTTATCTAACCTTATGGAAAATGATAACGATTTAATTCTTTTGTTTTAGCAATTTGTTTTTATGCTCATAAATATTGGAGAAAGTTTTCCTTAATCTTTGTACTTTTGATGAGTATTCTTAATGGCATCAATATTCTTTGAAATGACTACCTTAGTTATTCACAATGGTTTAGCAAAGGCTTAGCAATTTTGTGCTAATCCCAGTGTTGACTGGATTTTGAAGCAATATTAAAAAACCTCTCATTTCTCATGTTAATTTGGCATAGTTAGGGGAAATAGATATGACATAAGACTTGAAATATGAAATGGGTACATGTTGAATTTATGTGCACGTAGAATGTAGAAGACTTCAAGCTTTTGATTAAGTGAGGTAGTTTAATATTGAAAATTGGTTAGTGAGAGGTGAAAGAAATACGCACCAAACTTGTGTGGAAGGAAACAATCTCAACATCAAATGCACACTTCACAAACTTTTTCCACATTTTCGGAATAGAGTCTGCTTTCTAAGGCATACAAATTCTTTTGCATTTATTTATAGGCCTCTTCCTAGTCAAATACATAGTCATGTCTCGCAGGATATCATGTTGAATAAAGGAAAGCTCGTGGATGCTACCATAAGAGTTCACCATGGTATCTCTGAATAATGAATGAAAGTTGTTATATTAGTTAAAATAGTTATTCAATGAACGCTCAACAAAAGATCCACTTCTCTCCTATAAAACATTATAAAGTTGTTATGTTAGTGACTAGCTTTATTGATATATATATTTCGTCGCTCTGCTTCAAACTAGTTCATCCAATGGTAAATTTTGAATTTCTCATTTTCGAAAGAAAAAATAAACTTTCAATATAAACTTCATGTGTCACAAACCAATCCAAATGCCGATAAGAAGTTAAGCAAGGACAAGCAAAGGCAAACCCAATCACCTTAAGAGCAAGTGGTAAAAGACTATAAGCTTAAGTGGCACAGTTCAATATTGAAAAAGAGCATTTTTTTTATCAAATACTTGTTATTGAAATTTAAAGACCATCTTTGAAGTTTGAGAGGAAATCTATGTTGGAAAGATTATAGAATCTATAAATTTGGCATAATGTAAGTGATTTCTTTTTATTTTCTAGCTTTGAATGGCATTTTGTTTACTAATTTTTATATTCATTGATCTTCTATATCTCACTATTCTTCTTGAATTTATGCCTTATAGCATTTCCTTTGCAACATCTCGTGCAATTGCTAGTTATTAAACCACATCTTTGAAACTCTCTTATAAAAATTTGTTACTCACTAATATTAATGTTAAATCTTTCCAATCAAACTCTCACAATGCTAATTCTTATTAGCATCTTGCTCTTGTTCCTGTAAGTAATCCGACAATCTCTCATTAAGTGTTGTTGTCTCATTAATCTATGTCCTGCAGGAACACTCAACCAAAAGATGGGTCATAACATAAGTAGTATTAATTTTCTCGGAAAGTAGATTATGACTATACTTCTTGTGCTAACGATGTTTTAGGAAAATGTTTTAAAACCATTAGTCAAACTTGTGTTCTGTATTTTGAAAAACCAACATAAAAATTAGTAAGAAAACTTAAATTGCTATTCCACATATCAATTACATTGAAATCAATACTTCATTCTAGTATTTAGCTAGACAGTTTGTTTGGATTTTGGTTGGTACATCAGCCAACTGAGGTAACACCGTGGCATTTCTTGAATATATTTCTCTATCCATACTTTTATATATGCCACATATTCAATCCAACTCATATCTTAAGAAATACTGTGACATTTATGTTATATAAGATATATATACTACTCTAGCAAGGGATATGGAGTAAGTTTTAATCTTGAGATCAAACCTAGAAGTGCCTAATTCATTCGGTTCGTTTGGTTTCTTCTTTGCACCAGTGATTTGGGTTGTCATGCGAGAGTCCTCCCCTTATGAATGTCATTGTTGTTGAAAAACAATCGTATATAAACATGAGGGAGACCTTAGCGTGAAATGGGCATTTATCTCGTGAGCTTATTCTTGCGTATTTTCACACTTTCAAGGCTTGCATATGTGCTAAAAATCATAAGCAAACACTAGACTTGGAAGAGAACTCAAAGTTTTTATGTAGTTATTGAACCCAATTCCAATTTCAGAGGTACAAAACTTAATGAGTAATAGAATTCAAAGTTTGTTATACTTTTACTAAACTCGATTCCATTGAAATGAATATCTCAACAAGTTAAAACTCAATCCATGGACCATTGAAGACTTAAATTGATAGCTTCAATGATGCCAAAGCATTCAAAGCATTCATTATTACAATGAAAATATATCAAACACACCAACCTTATTTATGCATTCATAAGCAACATCTAACAAATATATTTGGCATCTAGCTTTTAGTATTTTACTAGAAATGCATGAAGCATTATATAAACAAAGTGCGGCCTTTTGAAAAAACTATTCAATGCTTCCACTTGTGCCAAAAATAGATTGACATATCAATATAGGAATCAAGATTTATATAATCAAATGTTATTGGGCCTATAACTATGTTACCATAAACGAAATGGGAGTTTTTGTTTCTGGAAGAAAACATAATAACATGGAAAACATCGTTTTTTACGGTTGTTCTTGTTTCTCAATCCAAGAAACCAATTTCTCTAGAAAGGTTGGTTTCTTGAAACTGTTTTTTGAGAAACATGATCTTGTTTCTCCTTAAACTAGTTCATTTCTCTCGTGTCTAATAAGTTTAGGTTGTATATTGATAAGTTCATGTACGTAGTTTTAGTAAACAAAAATTAAATAGTAGATGAATTTATTGTTGTGTTGTTAAAATTGTTGTCAAGCGAGAGTGCATACTTGATTTGCACAAGATGATTCGCACAGAGCAGACTCATAGAGGATTTGGAGGTACATAACAAGGTGCTCAAAGAGATGAGGAGATTAATCCATCAAAGCGTTATCTAGATATTTAATATGTGCTCATTGATGCCCAGAGGTTTTTGTTGTTCAACCTCTCAATTGGAACTCTAGTTGTAATTCTTTGGTCACACTTTTATCATTAATTATAATTGTAATTAGAACTTTTATCATGATTCAATGCTTTTTTTATATATATATGACAAGGAGTTTAGAAGCTTCTCGATTTGTTAACTCTAATTTTATATATTTCGTATTATAATAATTAAAAGAAATTTAGTACAAAATTATAGTAGAAATTGTGACAAAATTACGTTGAAATAACATATGTAGGTAATGATATTTTTCAAAAACATTTTAATATTAATATCATTTAAATTTAATCTATATTAGATTTATTTAACTTGGGATTTTTTTTACACATTAATGAGTTAAATAAAGTGTTAATAATAATGGACATGAGAATGTCTTTATTCTTTTTTCCAAAAAATGATAATTTTTATGTGATGTTATTCCATTTCATTTCATGTTAGATGCAATTGTTTATTTTTGTAAAATTTTCAAGGCAGACATCTAGTTTGTTAGCACTTTTCAATTTATTGCATCAATTTTTTTTTGTACCTAATTACTTGTGGCATTGATCTTTAAAGTGTGGTTGTCTTTATCAATTGAGTTGTTATCTAATTGTTTCTCTATCTTAAGTGACAATCTAAATGTGGTAACAAGTGTGCTTACTAGTTACTAATTAATTTTAGTGTAAATGTATATATTTTGTAAATATGACCATCACTTATGTAAGGAAATACGTCACGAAAGATAAAATATGAATTCTCCCACATTTACATGAGATATAACATATTTTTCTTTCTTTACTAGAATAAAATGGTATTAAATTATTAATAATCAACTAATTTTTTACTTGGTTTGCAGATTAGAATTCGTTGTGCCAGAGTATCATTAATTCTTTCCTCCACATTTTTTCCACTACAATGAAAGAAATTTCGTCGGAAAAGTAGACCACCCATTTCCAAATAAAAACTATCTACACTGACGCCC
Organism: Pinus taeda; assembly: GCA_000404065.3. Taxonomy (NCBI): domain Eukaryota; kingdom Viridiplantae; phylum Streptophyta; class Pinopsida; order Pinales; family Pinaceae; genus Pinus; species Pinus taeda. The sequence continues at coordinate 54,606 of APFE031007752.1, read as the reverse complement.
AAAAAAACTAAAAACAGAGAACACCAAGAAGCAAAAAAGGATTCTGAAGCATAGCTATGGATGACATTGAAATGCACACAATTTTATAGTGGAGGAACAAATGGGGCAACTAGTTCAAAGGTTTGGCTTTGCTCTTATTACAAGAGAAAAAAATTAGGGTATGTAGGAAGAGTTCGATAGAATTTACCTGGAATAGAGAAAAAATAACAAATGTGTTTATGTCCGGATGTACCTAAAACAGAGAAAACATCTATATAAAAACAATATAATGAACTTGAAAAGTTGAGACATGTTGTTGAAGGTTTAATTCAAACCAATGACAATCCCACTGGATTGATGGTTAGTGGTCCATTATGTTCTTCTCAACATCATGCTTTTGTTTCCCACTTTGAAAACCTATGGGATGTAAAAGGGAGATGAAATCTGGATGCATCTATTGGGCATTCTTTTTTTCAAATGACATAGTTTTTAATGTTTTCAAATCTCCTTATTGGAAGGAGATGGTGAGAGATCTAGTTAACACTACCCCTAAAGGTTAAAACCTCCTAGTTATGAAAAAATGAGGACAACAATGTTTTCTGAAGAGAGGGCTTGAATTGAAGCTAGATTTTGTGATATTATAGACAATTGGAAGAATCTGGGCTATCCATTATTTCAGATGGTTGAACAGATGTCAACCATCATACTCTTGTTAATATTTTGGTTGTTATCCCAAAAAGAATTATGTTCTTAAAATGTCATGATACTACAGGGAAGACAAAATATGGTACAAAACTGATGATCTTTTCAAAGAGGCAATAGAGGAAGTTGGAAGAGAAAATGTGGTCTAAATTGTTACAAATAGTGCCTCAAACAATGTGTTTGTTGGGGATTTGATTGAGGATGAATACCTAACAGTTTTATGGACTCCTTGTTTTGTGCACTTCATTAAATTGCTCCTTAAAGATAGTCATAGCATTGCATTGGTTGGAAACACTATAACTAATGGAAATATGTTATAGGTTTTTATTATTAATCATGCATCATCCATAACAATTTATAGGAAATATGCCAATTTTCAGCTTCTTCGATGTGCTAAAAATCCGAGACTAGATTTGCATCTGCATTCATTATCTTACAATGCTTCATCAAAGTGCATCAATCTCTAAAGGAGATGGTGGTATCACTAGATTGGCAGAGATGGAAGGATTCTCATATTGGGGATGGTCCCCGAATTGAGAAAATTATTATTGGTAGTTCCTCAGAAGATTTATGGAGGAGGGTGGAGGATATTGTTACCTTCATCACATCTATTATTTCCACCCTCCACATATCTGATAATGATCATCCATGCTCAAGAAATGTGTTTGAGTGCATGGATCAAATGAGAGAGACGTTTCATGGAATAATGGAAAATGTAAACTCTAGAATTGATAAGAACAGTATAAATGAGGTGTGGGATCTTAGCCTCACAAGGTAGAAAATGTATCACAACCCTCTTCATTCAATTACATTCATATTCAACCCTAAATGGTTTCACAAGAAACCATCTTTAGATATGGAGGTGATGCAAATTAGAACACATCAACCATTCTAGAAAATGAGCCTAAAAATCTAGATTATTAGTTTTTTTTTGCATTTTGCATAGAATTTGTTAGAAGTATATTTTGAGATATTCTTATAGTTATAAGAATACATGTAATTGTTAGTACTACAAAACTCTTATTCTTATAAATGCTTCCCTATTTTCTAGCATCACTGATCGACCAATTTTTTGGTTCTACTTTCAATGTAATAGCAAAGGAAATATTTTACTCTTCTCCTTTACTAATCCACTATGGCTAAATGTGATCATTACAATTTCACCTATGTAAAAAATGAATGTTGATGATGAATGATTTGTTTTATGTTTTTCATATTTTTATTTTTTCTCTCTCTCCTTGTTTCTTGAATGTGAAACCTCCAGACTTCATTTCTAGTCATGTTTTCATTTCTCATTTCATTTATTGTTCCTGGTTTCAATGAAGAATTTATGGGACTTGTAAAGGTTTCAGCAATAGAGCACTGATTAATCTATATAAGAGAGCCATCATTAATGGAATAGCTGAAAACAAAATATTCTTGGCCGTTGGAGCATTCAAAGTGGAGATTCTTGTGAGAAGCATCCTGCATCACCCTTAATTGATTTCATTTTAGATCCGTTGGTTGATGGCCCTACAATTAATGGTGGAATCTTAACAGATTTAGTTAAATTATGGAATAATTTTTCACTGAGTCAATGGAAACAATTTATTGAATGTGATTCTAAACAATTGCCATTTTTACATTCCATATATAATTAATCAGATTATGTGTGCATGTAGGAAGGCGAAACAAATCCTAGAACTACATGTCAAGAAAAGAGATACGTATGGTCAATACTCCAACAAAAGGAAACATCAGTATACTATTGGGTTATTAAAAAAGTCTACATGTTTTCACAACCATCTATGATGTGGCAATTTCATGGAAGAACGGGTGGAAATTTTGTGAGTATCTAGACAAAAATAAGATCATGAATGCCAAGGATGCCTTCTTTATAGATTGTATTTTGCATTAATGTAATAGGATTTGTGTAATAAAACTTAGAACAACCATATGATTTTTTCATCCACAGTTATTTGGTTTTAGGATTTCTTAGCCATCTTGCAAGAATTGGCTAGGTGCTAGTGGTTTCAAGCTTAAAACCATGGAAACATTACAATCCACAATATCTATAATCACAATGCCAGTGGTTTCAATTTTGAATAAGTATATAAGTGAAGTTAAGATTCCACTTTCATCCATATGTTTTTTTCGAGTGTTGGCGATAAATTTTGTGCAAGTCTTATGCATGAATCGCCTAGACATAAAGGCCTGGATACCTTTCAGTTTATTTTCTTCATGAGTAACTATATTATTTGATAAAAATGATTGTACCTTCAAGAAGATAATAAGAAATTTTTTCCACTAAAGCACCAAATTCTTGTTGTGGTTGGTGTTAATAACCCTCTCAATTCTTGCCAATAATGAGAGGGATTGTGTTGGTTTGAAGCCTTGGTGGAATGCTTGTTTTAGTCGATCCAAAGGTTGTCATCCTACATACCTATTTTCCCATAACCAATCACGTTCCATTATAGATATTTCATTTACCAACAAATAACTTATTGAGATCAATAGACAACTAGAACAAATTCCTTTAATATTCTTCATACAAATTCATAATTCTTACAATCCAGAACATACTCAGTTATCACTCATTTTGTTTATGACTTCCTCCCAACATGGCACCCTACATTGTCCCAAACAAGTTTCTCATACAATTTGTTCCTCTCTTTGGTGCCAAAGGTGCGTTTGTTGGGCCAAATTTTATAACCAAATATTAATAATGTCCTTAATTATTTATAAAAGTCATATTATATATGTATTCTTCTCGTGAGACTAGCCATCAAGATTCATTCAGAAGTGAATAATAGTTTGAAAAACAATTAGTACCTCTATTGAACATGACACAAATTTTTTGATGTCTTATGGTAATATGTAGGTCCTTTGTCACATGGGTCGTGTTCATAAAGCTCATAGGAAAACATCGACTATTAATTCTTGTAATCATTCCTCTTTTTTTATTATCTCTACTACTATCATTTCTAATTTTTGTTATTTATTGTTTGTTCCTTTTATTTCACTGGCACATAAGGATTTCCTACAGGTGCACAAAGGTTGGAGCATGTGTGTGTGCAAGTGGGTTTTAGGGTCCATATTTCAAATCTGGGCTCTGAAATCACATGCGGGAACCCATTGTGGGATTCGTCAATTTTAATAAGTTTCCACAATAAATTTCACAACATATACAAAAAACAACATATTTGTCACAACATATCAAAGCATGTAAATTTCCACAACATATTAAAAGCATGTAAAATAAATTTGGTTTATGACAATTTACATAAACAACAACAATAAGAATATTTGGTTACATTAGCTCAGTTGCGGTGCCCCTGTTGGAACCGCCGAAATGAATATGCCACCATGCCAACTAGGAAAGTCTATCCAAAATTCTAACCTAGGGAACCTCCTAGCCCAAGTTCAAACCGCAGCCATAGTGTGTCTAATATCATTGTGCCAATACCAATATCCACCTCTTAGCAACAACATAAACCTCTACACTCCCAAGTCCTAAAACCCAAAAATCAACTTGAGGTGCCCCCAAAACCAAATCAACCCAAATTTCCTGTTAAGAATTCCCTCTCTCCCAAACATCCAACACATATCCCCCACCCTTCTCCATTTTTTCGCACTTATGTCCTCCTCCTCCCCCCTCTCGGAATCAATGCCACCAACCCTCATTCCTTACCTCGAGCCATTCCCACCTATCTTCTTATCCAAAATTAAATTTGAGGAAGACAATCTTGTTAGGGCATATAAATAATAATAATAATTAAAACAATAACAATATCCCTTTACTGTCAGTCAATCATATGAATTCCTAAAAATCCTATTAATTTAAATATTAAATAATCATGTTAAAATATCATTTATTAATTATAAGTCAAGTTTAAAGTTTAATCAATCGCTAATCAAGATTAACTATTAATCAAGCTTAATATTAATCATAACTTATGCATTAATGACCATTTGTTAATCTTCTAACATAATAGGTTATAGAAAACTAGTGTATTTATACAAGGTGTGGGTATGTAGCTAAGATACACATACCTCATACATATACTAATATTTCTAATAAGAATCAAGCACAGAAGTCAATCGCTCAGCAAGTAGGTTAATAACCTAATATAAGCTAATAGGATCAGGAAGTGGGCATTACATCTTTGAAAATTCTAAGGAATTTATGGCATCAACTAAAAAGCAATATGATACACCTATGAAATGCTTAAGATTAGCCAATGGAGGAGAATACATAGACAAGGATTTGAAAAATGTTTTTCGAATATCAGTATATTTGGGCAAAAATGTATAACTTACAAACCTAGTGAAAATGGAATATTGAAAGAAAGAATCAAACTTTCAAAAAATGGTGTATTGTTTGCTTCAAGCCAATTGTTTGTAAACTAAATTTTATAGAAGTTGTGTGTTGCTCAGCCTATTTTTTAAATTTGATTCTGACTAAAGTTGTATTGTAAAAGAAATCCATTAGACAAACATGTTGTAAAATTTGGATGCATAGCATGGGATCACATTCTAGATGATAGAAGGAAGAAATTGGATGCAAATAGTCATGCTTGTATCATGATGGGCTACTCTTGAAAGTAAAATGCCTACATGTTTGACCTTATTAAACATGATATTATTTGTTGAAGAGAAGTTGTCTTTTATGAGAAAACATCAAGTATCACTATGTTGAATTCTTCTTCTAGCTTGTTCAATAGTGATCCTATGAAAATTCTAGGGAGTTCTATATTCACCACCTACTTTGCAAGATCGTTGAATAGTTAGTTGAATTATTTTATTGAATCAAAATACAATCAACCTTCTCTAGTAGAATTGATCAAAATATTTGGGACCATTTTTCAATGTAGTAATGGTGATCTTAGTACATGAAATCCTTCAACAAAGGGGGTTTGTCTTCTTATATTTTTGACCAAGACAACTAAAGCTATGGAAACCAATGTGGGAGATAACAATGACTCAAGAAAAATAAAAGTAATAGGTAACATGTTAGTGTTTCTCTAATGGTATATGTGCTAGAGGCATGTTATCCAAAGACATAAATAGATGCACATGATTGACCTAGATGGGAGAATGCAATGGTTAATGAGTAACTTTCCTTGATGAAGAATAACATATGGGATTAGTTCTTTGACTAAAAGGAAAGAATATATTGAAATGCCAATGGGACTACAAGACCAATTTATATCTAAAGACATTATTGAAATACATAAATCTCATTTGATAACTAATGGGTTTTCTCAACAAGAAGGAATTGAATACATTAAGACCATTTCCCTAGTTGCAAAGATGAGATCTTAGCCATCTAATTCATTCACTTATTTGTTAATTTGGATGGGAGTTACATCATATGGATGTAAAAAGTGCTTTTATACATGGTGATCCCACTAAGGATATTCTTATGAAACAACCCCTTGCTTTTGAGAAGGAAGGTAGTCTTGTATGCTAACTAAAGAAATCCTTTTATGGTTGAAATAGGACCCTAGAGCATGGTGTGAGAATATTGCCTACTTTTTCTTCCATCTCAATTTCAAATGTTGTGAATCAAATCATAGCATCAATGTATTACATGTAAATTATGAAAGTGGATTGTTGCATTGTATGTAGATGATCTAGCCATTTAACTTGAAGCAATGATAATTTAACTTTGGGTTTGCAAAAATAGTTAGCATAGATGTTTGAGATTACCATCCTTGGTCCGTTGTGTTTCTTTTTGGGCATCCACATTCTGTGAATTGATGATCATGTCTTTATTTCTCAACCTAAATATGTGTTGAATATTTTACAAAAGTTTAGGATGGAACATTATAAACCCTATGCTACACCTTATCAAACAAGAACGAAGCTAACCAATGACTATTATCTCTAATAGCCAATGCTACACTCTATCAATAACTTGTCAATATTCTTATCTGTTTAACTCATAATTGACCTGATATTTTCTTTGTTGTTAGTGTTGTTTCTTTATTTATGCAAGATGCTTTTGAGAATGTTGTCTTAAAGCCACAAAGATAATTCTTCATTGTATTAAGGGAACCTACCTCTTGGTATAAATCATTTTAGTGACAAAATTGAATTAGTTAGTTACCTACATTACTCAAATTTGGATCGATTGTAAGGTGAAAATTGACTTGGTGAAAGAGTCAAAGTTACTTAGTCTATAGTGGTGGTCTTGGGCATATGGATTTAGTTTCCCATAGTTTTGTTCCCATGGATTACATGTAGTGAAGCATTTAAAAGGATTGGAAATACTTCACTGTAAGGGCGTGAGGGATGTGAGCAGTGAAGGCTCACTTGGCCAGGTTGGGCAGGTTTTTCCATCGGACAAAAATAGGATATTTTGTTAGTTGGTCCTTCCATAAATTGTAGTTTTCCATGATAAATATTATGTGTTTATTATTGGTGTTTTGTTGTTGGTAAAATTAAATTTCTCTTTGGTAATTATTTTAACAACTAGTATCAAATCTAAATGGTTTATTTGGCCTAGTGAATATTAGTAAAAAATCCTAAGTTTGAGGGCATGAGATATGTTCTAAGATTATGACCATGAGGCTTGGTAGATGAGGGTTATGAGGTGTATATTGATGAGGATAAATTCCATGAATTAATCTTGAGTTTTATGTTGGCACCCTAAAGGAAACTGGTAGCAACTCAAGAAAGATAGATGAAGGGGATACAAAAAAGTTCATGTTACAATCTATATTGGATTATGTAGGCCAATAGGGAGAACAATTGTGGTAGATTCTTTGAGGGAATTGAGTGGAACAACAAGAACCATGTATATGTGCAAGGAGGCATACAAGAAAACCCATGCCAAGCCTTCGACTGAGATTACATTTATGTTAAGGATGAACACAAAGTGCTTGATGAAATGCTTTAATGAGATGAATTATCATGGTTTGTTTGCTTCATATTATATATTTTCAATGGTGAAATGGGTGACCTATGGAAGATAGAGAGGCTAGTTGTGTATTGTAAAACAAACAACAACAAAAAGAATTTATTGTAATGGAGTTGAAACATTTTACATGTAAATGGGAATACAACTATAAGACCTAGTAAGGCATGTGTACCATTGGGGAATTACCCATAAAGTATGGAGTTAGACCTATGTGATAAGGGGGAATGTTGAATTATTGTATACCCTAGATATAACCTTTGAGGGGGGTAGGACTTGGAGGTGAGTGATGCCATCTCACTTTGCTGGTTCGGTAGGATTTGGTCAAGGGAAGCCCAAGTCAAGTTTTAATGGGGGTTTGTTAGGTAAAACTTGACTCAATAAAAGAGTTAAAGTTACTCAATCTATAGTTATGGTTTTTGACACATGTTTTTAGTTTCCCATGGTTTTGTGCCTATGGATTGCATGTAATGAAGCCTTTAGAAGGCTTAGAAATACTCCATTGTAAGAATTCCATGGATGTGATCAGTGAAGGATCACTTGGTTAGCTTGGGATAAACCAACGACAATAATAGAATATTTTGTTAGATAATTTTTCCCTGGATTGAGTTTTTCCTGGATAAACATTGTATGTTTATGATCTGTGTTTTGTTGTTATATTTATTTTCAATGATTTTTTTAACATGGATATGGTTACAACAAAAATTCTACATATGGATTTGTCTTTTCACTTGGATCCAACCATGGTTTGGTCTTGCAAAAGAAGAAGGTGGTATATTTTTCAACTACAGAAGCATAATATTATGGTGCTACATGTTGGCACGAAGGTAGTATGTATTAAACATCTCATAGAAACAAATGGTTTCCCAGTTGAGACTTAATATGGTATCTTGTGAAAATAAAAGCACAATACAAATTGAAAATCCTCCTATGGAACATAAAAATGAAGCATGTGGAGCTTTAGTCTAATTATTTAAAATAAGTAGTACAATACAATGTTACAATTCTTGTTTATAGTAGGAAAAACAATAAGGTTGTTGATATCTTTATGAAGCCTCTCTCAAAAGCTAAGTTTGTGAAACTTTGGGCTATGTGTGGGCTTTAGAAAGCTACAATTATGGGGAGGTGTACAAAAGTAATTTCACCTCTTGAATATCCAAATTATTATACTAATAGGGAGGTGTTGAAACAACATGTTATGCAAATTTATCGCATATTTGGATCTTCTATAGATAGTTAGTTGACATTCGATAATCGAATAGGAGAGCCAACTAAGTAGTTGATTGAATGGTTAGCTAAGGGACTGACTAGATGGTCAAATAGGCATTTGATTGGTTAGGTAATTAGAATAAAGTAGTTGACTAGTGCATAGTACAAGGTAGAAATTAAATATTTTATTATGCATCCTCACTAATTTATGTAGATATCATCTTCCTCACTTCAAGGAAGATAGTTGAAATTTGATAATCGACTAAGAGATCCAACTAAGTAGTTGATTAAGTGGTTAGATAAGGGACTAACTAGATGGTCAAATAGGAATTTGATTGGTTATGTAATTAGAATAAGGCAGTTTATTGGTGCATAATACAAGGTAGAAATTAAATATTCTATTATGCATCCTCACTAATTTATGTAGATATAATCTTCCTCACTTCAAGGAAGCTAGTTTTACCTCTATAAAATAGAAGATGGAATCATGGATTGGTCTATATATGTGTGAAGTGTGAATAATGTTATCTAAGATATGTGTTGTATATGGAAATATTTTAGTTTCTTAAACTGCAATGTATTTTGAGCTATGCTTGAGTACTTAAGTGTTTCAATGGTGTCTTTGAACACCATCTCTCTCTTGGAATACCATCTCTATATTATACTTAATCCTTTGATTTTTGAAAATAATATAAATCGTTCACTAGCTAAATAGATGTTATAGATTGTAAGCCCAAGGGGTAGGCTCAACTGGTATTTATTAATGTTTTCGGGAATTTGGGTAGCTTTATGTTAGCATGTGCCTAGTACAAATCCCCTTAATAAGGTGCACTATGTTGGTTTTAACATTTTATAATTAATTTTTGCAAACGTATCCTTAATAAAAGCTAAAAAGATGCAATGGAACACACACACACATTTTACCTTGGAAACCCAAAATAAAAATAAAAAAAACCAAAAATATTTTTTAGTATATTATATATTTACAATGTTACAATACAATATGTATATCCCATGACACCCATAAAACCCCAATCCATTAATCCTTGATTAGAAAAAAATTGTAGTTCCTTAACTAGAATTACAAAACCATGGGAAATGTCAAAAGTAGATGCAAAAAATTGCCCTTATTTTCAAGGGATCTACCCCCCTGCAACCCCCCAGAGTGAGGAGCGTTTCCCCCCTTGTGACACCCAACATATAAATCATGCGTGGAGCTAATCATGTAAATAATATCATATAAAAAATATCCCCCCACTTGTTTTCTCTATATACAAGAGGTCACAAGAGTACATGAACAATAATCCAAGGCACTAATGCCCATATTTCTCTACACCAAGAGAACTTCCCAGTGCTCACCTAATTTTTTAATGAATCTGCAATAGTCTTTGAGGTGTTCACCTTCATCAGAAACACGTTCTTGTCATTAACCATGTCTCTCACAAAGTGATATTAAAAATAAATATGCTTTGTCTTAGAATGAAAAGCTAGGTTCTTTATTAGGGAGATTGCACTTTGATTGTCATCATTTATCCTTATAGCCTGTTGTAGCAACCCAATACCTAAACATAAATTTTGTAACCATATTTCATCCTTGTTTTCATAAGTGGTTTCCATATATTCAACTTCTATATTCAAGAGTACCACTACAGACAATCTCTTGATCATTAAACACACACCCACTTGAAAATATTGTACTATATAGACCTCTTGCCCAATCTACATCAACAAAGTCATGTATGTCAAACACTTTGTCCAATCCTAGTCTTCCTTGGTAGAATAATCCATGACATGTAGTCTCACACAAATACATAAAAACCTTCTTTACTGTTGCGTAATGATCCTTTCCTAATTTTAACATATACCTCAATACTCCCATTGCATGTGCAATGTCCAATTTAGTACAAAATATTACATACATCAAAATGCCAACTGCACTAGCATATAGAACGTATGATATGTCATCTTCCTCTTCATATGTCTTGGGACAGTAATATGTTTATAACATTAGACTTATATGAATATGGACCTTTATTAGTTTACATTCCTGAATATTAAAACTTTGTAATATTGTCTCGACATAGTTCCTTTGATTTAACCAGAGTTTCTTGTTTTCCCACTCTTTTTTAATTTCCATTCCCAAAATGATATTGGAACACAAAGATCCGCCATATCAAATTTAGAGGACAACTAAGTTTTCAAAACCTGGATAATTTCCTTGTTGTTTCCAATTATCAACATATCATCTAGATATAAGACTAAATAAATAAGATGATAACCAACTAATTTAAAATACTACAGTGATTCAGTTTTCTCCTTATCAAGCAATGTCCAAATATATAAGTATCAATTCTTTTTGTACCACTTCCCTGGTGATTGTTTTAACCCATATAGGGACTTTTCTAGTGTGCATACCAATTATTTCTTTCCATTCATTGCAAAGTATTTTTTCTATTTCATGTAGATTTCTTCTTCCAAATCCCAATGTGGGAATGTGGTCCTCACGTCCCATTTTTCTACTTCAAATTCAAAATCAATAACAATAGATAAAAAATATCTAATAGAAGTTAACTTGGCAATGGGATAAAAAATATCACTAAAGTCAATTACCTCTATTTAGGAATAATCTTTTGATACTAATTGAGCTTTGTATTTCTCCACTTTGCCTTTTGCATTCAACTTCTTCTTAAAATACCCATTTGCTACAAATGGGATTTCTTCTAGCTTGAAAATCCATTAGATCCCAAGCCCCATTCTTTTATGGGACTATCATTTCTTCAACCATGGCCTTTCCCCTAAGTTTTCCATCCTCTGAATCCATTTCCTCTCTAATGTTTTTGGGAATATCATCAGTAATATAAAAACAAAATTAGAATGGAAATCATGTGGAGTATACCTTTCTGGTTTCTTTTTCTCTTGTATTGATCTCCTTAATATTGAAGCATGTGGTTCTTATTCTTCTGATTACTATTCTTGTCAAGTCTTATTCATCATCCTTCAATTCAAACTCTATCTTCTCTGGTTCTTTCTCACTTGGTATGACTTCCTGTTTGAAAACATCTTTGATTTCTTTAAATACCACATGCTGACTAAACACAACCTTCTTAATTTCTAGGTTCCAAAGTTTATAACCTTTTAGACCATCTTTATATCCAATAAAGGTTCTATTTTTAGCTTTATTATCTAACTTACTCTCAATTTCCTTTGGAATGTGTACATAAGCATCCAATTAAAATACCTTGAGATGTTTAAGAGAGGGTTTCTTACCAGTCCATATGACATGTGGAGTTTGTCATCCAATGTTAATGAGGGTGATTGATTTAGCAAGTAACATTCAATATCCACTACATATGCCAAAAATTCATGTGCTAATCTAACACCACTAAGCATTCTCCTTGTTTATTTCCATGAATTTCCTATTTATATGTTTTGCAACTCCATTATACTAAGGTCTGTATGGAGTAGTCTTCTACCTTGCTATATTGCACTTATTACAAAATACTAGATTTTGATGTATATTGATGGACATGGTAGCATCAGAGATGTGTTCTAGCCTCAGATGATGCTAAGAGGTTGAGGAACACGAGATATGCACAAACATAAAAGGTTTCTCGAGATAAGCTTGGGAAACACCTTAATTTAATTAATTTTCCATAATTAAAATTCTATTAATGAAGTCTGACTGATCTTAGCCGCCAATGGAGATTAAATCGTGGCCATTGAGAATCTAAAGAGATATTATAAGAGCAGGATGAAGGGCTTGGAGAAGGCATCAAAGTGATTATTATGAGCAAGGCAGATCGAGCTACCTAGTTCGCATTTTTCAGTGAGGGCATAGTATGAGCCAGGGAAATCGCATCGAAGGAGGGAGCATCAAAGATTTTAGAGTTGAGACATGGAAGAGAGATTCCTAATATTTTTCCAGTGTCAGAGTGGTAGGAAAAGGGAGGCCGAATACATCTACAGAGGAGGTCATACAAGCCATACGAATAGCCCAAAAACCCAGTGCAAGTTTCCAGAAGATCCATATATCAGTAGTTGAAGGCCAAATCTATTTCTAGAAGGAAAAGTGAGTAGTTTCCAGTGACAGAGGGAGGTAGGAATACTCAGTTAGACCCAATTTTCAATCAGTGTGAGTAGAACCAGTGCCACTAGTGCGTATTCTAAGCAAAGGTGCGAGTAGCTAGCGAGGAGTGTGAGTGGATTGATAGAGTTAGAGTTGGTTTGCAAAGGAGATTTGAGATCTCTGGTATATTTTCCAGTTGTGATCCATATTTGCTGGAGGATTTCTAGTTGGGCATCTAGTTGTATAATTCTCAAATTGTTGCATAATAAAATAAACCCTCATCTGCTGTAGTGTTTTTTCCTTTTGGGTTTTTTCAAGGATGTTTAGTCCAAAAATATTGGTGTCAATTTGTATTTCGTGTGTGCATCTATTTCTCAATTCCAATTTGTTTTTCCATTGTGTTTTTACTGTGAATAATTCATCATTGATTTAATTGTTTTTTGTCGTAAATAAATAAATTGCTGACAAGTTAGAAAATTAAACTCCACTTGGTGAATTTGTGGAAATTTCACATGGTACCAGAGCATTGTTGATTAGGTCAAAGGCTTAAGAATGAGGGAAGTGAAATTGTACAATTTCAAAGGGAGATATGAGTAAAATATATTTAGCTTTGTGCAGTCCATACAGGTAGTGCGTATTGCTAGGGCAAGAAAATCAATTTCTAGTTCAAAGTGAAGGAAAAGTTTGATTTTCCTCAGAAGTAGTAGTAGTAGGCAGTGGATTTGTTGGAGAGAGGGTTCTAGTGAGAAGATCGGTGAATTTAAAGAGTAGATATGGGAATAGATATTTGTAGCAAGGGTTTAAAGTTGCAAATCTATGCAAGGAAAGTAGAGAAAATCACACAAAAGAATTATACCCAGGACTTCTCCAATGTATTTGAAGTTCTTATATTTTCTAGTATGGCCAAAAAGAGAATTAAGATTTAAGAGGCTACAGATTTGTCTTCCATACTGGAGGATGAATTCACTCAGATATCTTGCCTCTCTAGCTCAACTTCACAGGGTGTCTAGTATATAGACAGTGGAGCGTCAGCTCATATGACAAGATTTAGGGACTAGTTCTCCATATACAGAGAGAACATTATGGACATTCAGAGCCAGATGGGAAACAAGAGTAAATGTACTCCAGTTTGGAGAGGTACCATCAAGATTTAGACGGAGGCAGGAGAAAGCATCAATGTTACAGATATATTGCGTGTGTCTAGATTAGGTATGAACTTAATTTTATTGTGAAAACTACAGGATAAGCGATATGATGTTTACTTCATAGGGAAAAACGTGTTCATCAAACAAAAAAACTGGAAGAAGGTGAAGCATATTTGAGTTTGTAGAAACAAGTTGCATCTCAATTCTCCGAAAGCACTAGTTAGCAACAACAAAAATGATAAAAGTAGTAGTGGGAGAGACCTGGATGAACTATGGCATAAGAAAATTTCTCATCTACACCATGGAGCACTTAGGATGCTCAAGGAGACAGTTATAGGTGTTCCACAATTAATCATGGAACACGATGATGTGTGCAAGGCATGTGTACTTGGGAAATATGTTATCGAAACATTCTCAAGAAGTTATAGTAAATCAGCCAGTGTGTTGCAACGTATACACTCAAACATTTGTGGTCCTATGTCTAGATGTTGATGGTGTTGGACCCACCAACATTCACTGGATCTCCCCAGTAAGAAGTCCCAACTTGACTTCAGACCGTTTGGAGTAGGAGTCCCAACAGTGAGTGGTAGTGTAATGCCTTGACCGCGATAGCGTGCAGAGGTAAGTATGATAATTTTGGGTCGAAGGAAGTGTGTGACCTTGAAATGAGTCAAGTGAGATGCATGGGGGTTCTAACACATGGAGGGGAAAAGGAAGTGTGCCCCTTAGAAGCCTGTAATAGTAAGAAACTTGAAAGGAACACATGAGCAGAATGACATCACAAGATGAAATGCGGAATAGTCCACAAACCAAAGGAACGAGCTAATCCAACAACACACATTCAACAATATTCATACAATTGCATACAAATTATTTCATAAGAAAAAGCGTAAGCTAAAAAACATACATTGCTAAAGAAATCAAAATATTCCAACTACAATAACAACATATGCATGAAAGTGTGTTGGATCTGTTATTTATTATAAGTGAAAGTTCTATCCATCCATACATACACCATTGACAACCACTAGCCCGAATAGTGGAACATTACAGTCAAGAACACTTTCTCCTCCAAAGAAGTATTCCTGCTCTACATTTTGGAGAAGCTAAGGCTTGTCACAATACTCCCAAGCCTTCTCTAAGCCTAAGCGTAGCAAAAATCTTAGCTCCCGAAATCTCGTTCTATGATTTATGAGGTTCTATTTATAACAAAGGGTGGGGTGAACCTTGACATTCCCCTTTGTGACTATTGTAATACCCTCATGACTCTTCAAATTCTTTACAAATAACTCATTACATTACATAGTGATTGTTCATGTTCCACTAATGACACTTGTAATTTCACTTACAACATATTTACAAATAATATACATTTTCTACATGTACCCATGTGAGGCAAAAGAGGCTAGAGACAACCTAACAAGACAAAACAATATGACTCCGAAGTTTGGGGAAAGACCAAATCAACAACCTCCACTTGATGCTTCTCAGTTACGTATTGATGCCAATCTTGGTACTGTGATATGATGTCCCCAAACTGCTTGATGGTTTCTTTCTAATAGCGGACTCTTACCTCCATAGCTTCTGGGTATATGGTCTTGGAACCTTTTTCCAACTCATCCTGAAGCATGTGCAACATGGTGTTAACCATGACAGGACCACCAATGTACTTCTGCATGTTTTGTGCGCTCATCTCTAAGGTAGAAGTGGATGTTCAAATAACGTCCATTCATATTTCCATTTTATATGCAAACTATGAGCAATTTAGTTGGTGCTTGGATGAACTCGACCTTGTCGTGCAATCAAGGGGTTACCATTCTTCCGATCTTTTCTAATTCAAGCAACATCTAGCAGATAGATTTGGTAGATTGGATTACCAAACATTGAGATGGATTGCCATTATTATCAAAACCGGTTGGAGCACTTGTTAGAGGAAAATTACACATTACTGGTAAGTGAATCTATGAATCTCTTTGTATATTGTTTGTTTTTGCATTAAAAAAAATAGGGTACAACAATATGGAGTTTCCAAATTTAAATTACAGATACCAATCCTGGACAAAGATTTTGGGATAAATATTATTGAGGACAAATGGATGCTCTGTAGTCCTTTGCAGCAGACGACCAACAACACAGATTGAAGTTTTCTTGGAGCTATCGTCTCGTGTAAATGTTTCAATCATTTCAAACATTGTCTTCTATTTAAAATGAATATTTCAAGTTTTTATTATTCCAAGCGTGATAGATCTACCTGGTGTATATTTTTCCTTCTTGAATTAGTAGATAATGAAGAGTGATAGATTTGTACACTTCTCAAGTTTGTCTAAGGGCAGACTGATAAATCTGTATATTTTTCTTTAATGAATATGTAGTAAGCGAAGTTCAAGGAGGTTAGTACATACATATTTGATGCAAGGGGATTCATTCAAAAATATTATAATAGGAAAGATAGGCAATGAATTTATTGTAGACAAAGGTATCTTGCTTTAGTTACTATAGAAAAAGCATTTTTTCCACTAAAAAAAAATGTATCTTGCTTCATATTTTCATTTATATATCTACATGTACCTGAACCTAAATATTTGCATTTGCAGGTGCCTCTACAACTACCATAATAAAATATATGGATTTCCCTTTGACACATTCCAAAGACCATAGGGAAACAAAAGCACCTTGATAGCTTATTTTCCAACATGTGACCTTGTATTCTCGTAAAGAATTGAGACAATTATGGGAGTTTTTCAGTTGGGAAAAAAACTTCCAGAGTTAAATTTCAGTGGGTGTGAACAAGCAGAGAAGATGTCATGCATTGAAACGTTGATATCTTTGGAGGTGATTGATGTTTCTTGGTGTCAGAAGTTGCCTGCGTAATGTTCGTAATTGTTCCAAACTGCAAAAGGGGAGGTGGAATTCTTGATCAATTGCGCCAACAATTGAATGAAAACATCTACAAAAGATGGCAGTGCTGTGTTACAAAGAACACAAAAAATAACATTTTCGATTGTTTAATTTATGATGAGCATTGATATTGTTTGTTCCTTGTCAAAATAGTACAGTAGCACGACGTAGTCTTGGGTTATAAACAACATAGTGAAAGCAGTAGTGTCTAGTGCTTATGTAATGCTGATCGTTGAGATTGTTTCATGGTTGTAAAAATAGTATAGGTACAGGCACCAAATCAATAGTTTTATTTGTAATAGTAAAGTGATAGCTTATTGGGTAAGATAAAAATAGAGATGTTGCCAAGTTTGTTGTGGATATTTTCTCTCAATTTGTGGTTTGTTTTCATATTCTTGATAGGTTAATGTTGATGACATGGTATCAGAGGTTTGTGACACTCTCCAGGAGAGTGGAGACATTAAGATGAATTTAACAGAAAAGTTTGCAGCTCTTTAGAATAGTTCCAACTTTTGTTACCGGATATTTACTTGGGAAATATAAAAAACATTTAATTAGTTAGTTTCATTATATTAATAAAGTAATTTGTTAGTGGCTAGTAGCATAATGGGAAAAATGTATGTTGTCAAGTTTTTGTATATATAAGTGATCAGAAATTCAATTCGCTAAACTTAAAAAAAATATAATTTTCTTGAATTCATGTTCGTTGCCACCTGTCCCAAATTGTGGTTCCAATAAACTTTTGGTAACAAAAGAAAACTATTGTTTGTTCATGATAAACCCCATGAAGAAGTTAACTTTAACTGCCAACTGCAAACCCCTCTTGTAGTTGCTTTCAACCATATCGACCTCATCAAACAACATATTTCATAGCATACTCTTATAAGGAATAAATCATGCATGTCTGCTTCAAAAAGGCAACCTACAGCTACAGTCAATCAAAAGCCTCTAAATAAATCAAATAAGGCGACTTCTTTGAACAAAGAAACCTCTCCAATTATAGCGCTACTTTAATTAATTGAATCGTTGATTAGCATAATCACGTCCAAATTCTCATATTGTTCAGAACTACCTGTCTTCAGTGAGATGTTTCAACTGAGTCCATCTATAGAGCCTGCACATTTCACTTGATATCACTCTAAATCCTGTAGAAGAATGGTGGGAATTCTCATTTCCATCTACAATTGACTCATGTTGTGACAAATATATGAAATATTTTTTCCTTTTTCAAAAGTGTGTCATTGACTTCTTCCTACAACAAACCCGGTCTGTATGCAATCTCCACATCACCTCCTCCTTTGAAATTTTTTTACACTAATATTAATGTCAAATCTACCCAAGATAACTCTCACAATGCTAATTCTTATTAGCATCTGGTTGTTGTTCCTATAAGTAATCCGACAATCTCTCATAAAGTGTTGTTTTCTCATTAATCTATTTCCTGTAGGAACACTCAACCAAAAGATTGGCCATGACATTGATACGATTAATTTCCTCCAAAAGTAGTTTCTGACAATATTTCTCATGCTAACAATGGTTTAGGAAAATGTTTAAAACCATTTGTCAAACCCTTGTCCTCTATTTGGAAAAAGCAGCAAAAACATCAGTAAGAAAACTTAGATTGCTATTCCACATATCCATTACATTGAAATCGCTACTTCATTCTGGTATTTAACTAGACAGACTATTTGAATTTTGGTTAGTACATCAACCAATTGAGGTAACACCGTGGAATTTCTTGAATATATTTGTCTATGTCCATACCTTTATATATGCCACATATTCAACCCAACTCATATCTTATGAAATACTGTGAAATTTATATTATATAGGATATATATTATACTTTAGCAAGGGATATGGAGTGATTTGAATCTTGAGATCAAACCTAGAAGTTCCTAATTCATTTGGTCCATTAGGTTTCTCTTATGCATGAGTGGTTTGGGTTGTCATAAGAGATTCCTCGCCTTATGAATTCCATTGTTGGTGAAAAAAACCAACATATAAACATGAGGGAGACTTTAGAGTGAAATGGGTATTCATCCCATGAGCTTATTCTTGTGTATTCTCATACTTTCAAGGCTTTCACATGTGCCAAAAATCATAGGCAAACACTTAGACTTGGAAGAGAACTCAAAGTTGTTATGTAGTTGTTGAACCCAATTCCAATTCCAAAGGTACAAAACTTAATGAATAATAGAACTCAAAGTTATTATGCTTCTATTGAACTCAATTCCGTGGGAAAAGATAGCTTAACGAGTTAAAATTCAATCCACGGACCATTGAAGACTTAAATTGGCAGTTTCAATAATGCCAGAAGCATTCAAAGCATTCATTATTACAATGAGAATATATGAAATACACCAACCTTATCTATGCATTCATAAGAAACATCTAACAAACATATTTAGCATCTACGTTTCAATGTTTTACTAGAAATACATGAAGCATTGTATAAACAAAATGCAACCTTTTGGAAAATCCATTCAATGTGTCCAGTTGTGCCAAAAAATAGACTGACATATCAATATATGAATTAAGATTTATATAATCAATTGTTATTGAACCTAGAACTATGTTACTAGAATGAAACGAGAGTTTTTGTTTCTGAAAGAAAATGTATAGAAAACGCAATAACATGAAAGACATCATTTTGTACGGCCATTCTTGTTTCTCAGTCCAAGAAACCGGTTTCTCTAGGAATGGATGGTTTCTTGAAATGGTTTTCTGATAAACATGATTATGTTTCTCTTTAAACGAGTTCATTTATTCCATGTCTCCAATTGATTCCATTTTTAACTCACCTATAAATTTAATAAGTTTAGGTTGTATATCAATAAGTTATCGTCTATAGTTTTAGTTAAAAAAAATTAAACAGTAGATAAATTTATTGTTGCATGCTGAAAAATTGTTGTCAAGAGAGAGTGCATACTCGACTTGCACAAGACAATTGACACAAAGTAGACTCATAGAGGATTTGTAGGTACATAGCAGGGTTCTCAAAGAGATGAGGAAATTATTCCATCGAAGCATTATTTAGATATTTAATATGTGCTCATTGATGCTCAAAGGTTTTTGTTGTTTGACCTCTTAATTGGAAATCTAGTTGTAATTCTTTGGTCACATTGTTATCATTAGTTGTAATTGTAATTACAACTTTAATCATGATTCAATGTTTTTGTTTATATATATATATATATATATATATATAGATAATACATAGAAGTTTAGAAGCTTCTAGATTTGTTAACTCTAATTTTATATATTTCAAATTATAGTAATTAAAAGAAATTTAGTACAAAATTATAGTAGAAATTGTGGACAAAATTATGTTGCAATAACATATATTGGTAATGTTTTTTTTCAAAAATATTTTGATATTAATCTCATTTAAATTTAAAGTGTAGTTGTCTTTATCAATTGAGTTGTTCTATAATTGTTTCTCTCTCTTAAGTTATAATCTGAATGTGGTAACAAGTGTGCTTACTAGTTACTAATTAATTTTAGTGTAAATGTATATATTCCATAAATATGATCCTCACTTATGTAAAAAATTAGGTCACGAAAGACATAAAATATGAATTCTCCCTCATTCACATGAGATATAAAATATTTGTCTTTCTTTACTAGAATAAAATGGTATTAAATTATTAATAATCAACTACTTTTTTACTTGTGTTGCAGATTAGAATTCGTTGTGGAAAAGTATTCATTCTTTCTTCCACTATGTTTCCACTCCAATGGGAGAAAGTTCATCGGCTCCATAAAGTAGACCACCCATTTCTAAAATAAAAACTATCTATGATCAATGACCAAAAAAACTCAAAACAAAGAATACCAAGAAGCAAAAAAGGCTTTTGAAGTAAGGTCATGGGCAACAATGCAATGCACACTCTTATAGTGGAGGAACAAACGGGGCAACTAGTTCAAAGGTTTGGATTTTCCCTTATCACAAGAGTAAACCATTAGGGCATGTAAGAAGAGTTCGATGACATTTACTTGGAATAGGGAAAAATCAACAAATATGTTTATGTTCGAGTGTACCTTAAACAGAGAAAAGATTTATATAAAAGCAATATAATGAACTTGAAAAGTTGAGACATGTTGTTGAAGGTTTAATTCAATCCAATAACAATTCCACTAGATTGATATTTAGTGGTCCACTGTGTTCTTCTCAACATCATGATTTTGTTTCCCACCTTGAAAAGCTATGGGATGTAAAAGCAAGAGGAAATATGGATGCATCTATTGTGCAGTTTTTTTTTTTTTCAAATGGCATAACTTTCAATGTTTGCAAATTTCCTTAATGGAAGGAGATGGTGAGAGATCTAGTTAACAACGACCCTAAATGTTACAAACCTCCTAGACATGAAAAGATGAGGACAACATTGTTTTCTAAAGAGAGAACTTGAATTGAAGCTAGACTTTGTGATATTAAAGGCAATTGGAAAAAATCTTGGGTATCCATTATTTGAGATGGTTGGACAGGTATCAACCATCATCCTCTTGTTAATATTTTGGTTGATATCCCAAAATGAATAATGTTCTTAAAATTTCATGATACTACAAGGAAGACAAACGATGGTCCATATCTGATGATCTTTTCAAAGAGGCAATAAAGGAAGTTGGAAGAGAAAATGTGGTCTAAATTGTTACAGATAGTGCCTCAAATAATGTGCTTGTTGGGGGTTTGATTGAGGATGAACGCCTAACAATTTTCTGGACTCCTTGTTTTGTGAAATATATTAAATTCCTCCTTAAAGATATTAATAACATTGCATTGGTTGGAAACACTATAATTGAGGCAAAAATGTTATGAGTTTTTATTTAATACTCATGCATCATCCATAACAATTTATAGGAAATATGCCAATCTCTAGCTTCTTCAATGTTATGAAAATACGAGATTATTTTTTCATCTACATTCATTATGTTACAATGCCTCATCAAAGTGCATCAATCTCTAAGGGATATGGTGGTATCACTAGATCGGTAGAGGTGGAAGGATTCTCATTTTGGGGATGGTCTCCAAATTGAGGAAATTATTATTGGTAATTATTCAGAATATTTATGGAAGAGAGTGGGAGATATTGTTACCCTCATTACACCTATTGTTACCCTCATCACACCTATTACAACCAACAATTTCTTGGTCTAAGAAAAAAAAATATTGGTTTATTTGTTAGGTTTCATCACATGGATATTTCAACTTCCAACATTCCGTCTTTCAAAAATTCTCCCAACTCCGCTCCTTGGTTAGAATTTCTTCATTCTACTCCAAATCCTCTGGCTCTGTTCTAATTATTTGTGTCTCTAATTCCTTCTCCGATCTTTGCATTCTTGAAAAAGTAACCAGTTGTCAATCATTCATTCAAAAATAAACAAATCAATTCATTACCTCA
This sequence comes from Pinus taeda, assembly GCA_000404065.3. Classification (NCBI taxonomy): domain Eukaryota; kingdom Viridiplantae; phylum Streptophyta; class Pinopsida; order Pinales; family Pinaceae; genus Pinus; species Pinus taeda. Next base: position 32,304 of record APFE031007752.1, on the reverse strand, counting down.
CATTTGACACATTTGAATCCTCTAGCTCTCCATCTTCTTTCTATGTTCTTGATTTATTTCCTTGCTTGAGATCCTTCTTAGGCTTCTTTGCCACTAAAGTATATCATTTTTCCACCAACTACCCTCAATTATTTCTCTCTCTGGTTTTCTTCTCCTCCACGAGCAATTTCTTCAATTTCTTCTCCTGTTGGTCACAATTATCTCGTAACACAAATAGTTTATTACCTTCCTCAATCCCAAAAATCATTGTTGTGCTTTGATACCACATGACGCAAGGGTAGCTTCTGGTGGGATCTTAAAATTATCACCAAGCTTTACTTGCTTAAATATTTTTCTCAACTTGTTGTTACAAGAAATTAATGTTCCAATAATTTTTAATATAAAACATTTATGTAGGGTTCTCAAATCCTTCTCTACGAGTTCAACCTCACTCAATAATACAATGCATTGAACAATCAACAATCCTGGAATATAAAATCTCCACTATGTTCCTACACTTGAATACTATAGGTCCACATCCAAAATTCAGAGCTATGCATATTATTCACTATGAATATGATTACAAACTAGGTGTATAAATATATTAATCTCCCATGAGCTAATAAAAATACATATTTTGAATTTACTATACGTTAAGCATATCACCCATAAACTTTAAGATTGGCACAATCCATGACCAATCCTAATTTGGGTTTATTTGTGATCATTAATTTGTACAATCCTCCACCAGATTGTTATTTATCATGATTTGCTATAATACGGACTCTAAGAATCAATCAAAAATTGAAGAATTCCCTTGTAACTACAACTTAGTAAAAGAACATCATAATGTTTTCTTCTATATCGATCAACAAAACAAAGTATTGAAGCTCGTAGAAGCAATATTCTACTATGTGAGAGCTATTTCCCTCAATACCTCACAATTTGATTTCAAAATGGATCTCATCTCCCAAAGGAATTGAATCTCATTTGCAACAATTTCAACATTGTCACAGATCAATGCCAAAATTCAACTTTTACATAGATTGATAAATTAAAAACACCAATTGTTCAAACCCTCTTACCTTCCAATGTAGTTAGTTGAACTCCAATGGATCTTCAATAAACAAGGTTTTGTTTAACTTGTACAAATATCCTCACTTTGAACTCTGATTTGTATGGCAATATTTGTGGCCCTACCTTTATGATTGGGGTTCAATTTGGCATAAATGCTTGAATTCGACACAAACAATCAAATTATGTTGTTGTCCTCTAGGTTTGAGTTCTCAAAATCAAACCACAACCATAACCCTTATGTTCAGTTTCCTACACATGAGAATCAATATCCATGGAAATAATCCACTAGCAAATATATGACTGTAACTACAACCCAAGTGCGATACACAAAAAATCAGTTGTTAACGTATCTTGATAAGAAAAAAATTTGCAATTCTTATTCATTAAACATTAATAACATCAAGGATTACACATTATACATTCACACTTTTGAGGGGCTCTCATGCTTCTCCTTGAGCCGCCGTCTCCAAGTCGCCTCTGCTACCCATTTATACATACATATATAATTTCTTACAGGCCAGAAATATCCTAACATGGCAAAGGTTAATTGGACATTTGTCCCAACTCTTAGAAAATTTCCTAACACCTTAGCCTATCATTTGTCACTTTTATGATGGGCCACATGAGAAAAAGTGCCAGCTCATCAAAATTCCTAACAACCTAGATTCTTTCTAGAATCTAGATACTTGTAACTACATCAAAAATCCACTATTATTGATTTTATACAAATTATATTTGATGTAAATCTCTCCCCTTTGGGTCAAGGAGAAATGGTTTGGTTAGGATTGATCCTCCTACATCAACATTATACTACCAATTTGCTCAATCAAGGTGCAATACCATCATAATGCAAGCAACGTGCACAATCAAGGATGGTCTTGGGCTTTACATTCCTTTAAACATGATTGATTATCTTCTATTTAGTTGAGAACTAAATAAGGACTTTAAAGAAAAGAGGATTGAATGTTATTATAGATCAATATTAGATCACTGGCAGGGAAATGCAGAGGCATACAAATGCATTATACCCAACACAATGTGATGAATTTCACAGCTCAAATAATCCAGGGACCATAGCCACTGAATCAAAGATAAGGAAGAATATTTACATTGGAAAATACAAGAAACTTCCAAAGTACATAACTAAAAAATTTCTTGTTATCTTCATCATTAATTTAAACTTTGTAACAAATGTATTTGTATATATAAATCAGAATTGTAGAGAAAATAAGATAAACTAATATGTTCAAATAATAGAGAGCAGGAAAACCAGCTACAACTGAGCAATTTCTACCTAACCATAGGTAGTCCAATGTGGACGTTGCCCCTTCCTCTGTGGATGCCACCCTTTAGCTGAGCCATGATACCGCCATGAAAATTAGGAAGAGCATGATTCTAAAGTCTTACTAAATATGTCTAAATGAAGAAATTTTCACTACCAAGTTCTGTTGAGAATAGAGCAACTCTTAAGCATCCACATTACCTACTACACACAACACAAAGGAGTACTCCCTTCTTTGTTACACAACGCATTAGCAATTCCTCCAATGCTTTTCAATGTGGGCATAGAAAGGTCCAAACTAATACTTTAAAACTTATGCATAATTTTTTTGGTTTCTTGGCTCTTTTACAAGGTTTAAAAGCTCATTCTTATGACTTTTTTTGCTCTATAATAGATTAGTTATGTTTTTCCATTATTCCATCTCTCTAAAGCTTCTTCTTTTTCTGTAACAGAATTCCCCCCTTCATTCAAAATTCCCATGCATGAATGCCAGCTAGAGAATTTGCACCCAACTTATTTCTTGTTCCAAGAATGTAGCAAAGTCCATTTGCTAATTTTTTGAAAGTGATGGCCTAGATTAAGGGATTTGTTTCCTCCACTCCTCCTAACCTCTTTTAACTTTGTAATCTAAGTTTTGAATAATTAAATGTTCAATATAATATAAGGTATGTGATTTTTCTTTCAGAAACAATTTCCCCTAGACCCCTTAACATTTCCTTCTTATGACATCATAGCCCTTTTATGTGTTATTGCTCCATTGATCTTAGTCATTTTTATTAACTACACAAATAAAATGCTTACTTTATTCAAGATGGTTAAACTATAATATTACATAGTGACACTCTTCAATCTCCAACCAAGAATTCACTCTTTGTCCTAACATATAAGAACATTTGGGATACCCCCAAATGTTCTTTAGACTAGTTTTGCAGTTCAATAGATGATAGGTGTTAGCTATAAAAGAGTGTAAATTTTATATAACTACACTTCCAACTAGCTTGCAATTTTTGCTTATTTTATTGTAAAATATTGATTTATGTTGCATGAGAAGTTGATTTTTTTACTTGTTTCATATCCATTTTTATTTTGACCCCGAAAAATAAAAATCATAATATCAAAATCAGAAAAAAAGTGCACTAACATCCGTACATAGGGATATTCCATTGCAATAAGATAGCCTTGGGTCTAAGGGCTTGGTGTTATTCTACTTTCACCCCTCTTTAGTCTAATACACAGTCATGCATTTTTTTAGGAAGTGGGTTTATTTAAGTACAAAAGCTCGAGGTAGAGAACCCCTATACAAATTTTGTTTTGCATCTTTATATGAAGAACACATGAAATCACACCAAATTGAGGGCTTGGACTTCTTACATAAGAACCTTATAGTTCAAGAACCTTTTTGAAAATGCAACATGAAAACGAATTCTTTTCTTATGAACATAAATAAGTTGTAAAGGTATAATCAAAGAATTAATCAATTTTTAAAGAGCCCAATTACCATAATAGCTAATTTATTATAAGTTTTACTCAACATCAAAATTAATCCTATTAATTTTACTTAAGCATCCATATAAGAATACACTGTCTTAACTAATCATCAACTTTAATCCCAATAACTAAATCAATAAATGGGACTACATTAAACTTCATATTGACACTAAATGACGACCTTTGTTTGGCATTAGAGGCATCAAAAGATTATGTGATTCCTTGAGAAGCACTTTCATTCTTCAACTTTCAAAGGCTAGCTTTTGTAGGGAAATCCACACTTGCAGTTTAAAGGCATGTAAATAATTCAAGAACTTAAACGATAGGAATTGAAATAATAATCTATGAAGAAAAAATAGAGGTATAAATCTATCTAATATAACTAATCTAACTAAGAAAGGAAATAGTTGCAATGCAAACTAGATAGGGGGGCCTTCCTAACTAACTTGTGATACAATGAAAGATACAAAACTATTAATCTACTCCATAATAAATATCATAATAGTGTCACTTATATTAAAATGAAATATAAAAGTTCACATTACAATCATGAAGAGGGTTTGCACAAACTCAATATAGACCTACATAATCTTTGTACTTGAGCTAAAACATACACTACTATACAACCATGACATAAAATCAATTGATCAGATTTGAGATAACAAACTAATTATTTCATTGACCAATCTATTACTCTCACAAACATCAATCCACTTCCTTTTACATTACACAAAGTTTACATAAAATAGGGGATGGAATGATAAGGCATGACATTCTCCCTATTTCACAAACATACAGACTGTCGAAAAATCATGATTGATCCGTTTCTTTACATTATGCAACATTTATATAGGATGTGGGGATGTTGTATAGTAACCACAACCAACTCCCTATTTTGGAGAGTCATTTGAAGCATTTCCATTATAAACAAAGATATGGTGTTACCTCATAAGCAAACAATCCCCTATTTTTGAATTCTAACAGAATGACAATGACTAATAAATAGAACACAAATTTCATTTGTGTAATGTTCTCATGACATGAAATGCATGAGAATATAGTCATCATTATGCCACAATTTATTTTGTTTTTGGATGATTATTGTTTCATTGTATGTGTATAATAGCCTACATTTAACTAGGGCATTGACCATGAGCTCATATCTTCTTCATTTGACCTGGGAGGTATCCAACTAACTTTAATCCATATTGAGCCACCTGGCAACAAAACCCATATGGTAGATTTCACCTAGGATGCACATAGGTATGACAACAAATGATTTGGGTTACTGATTTGCATAAAGGTTATCAGATCTGTACTAACATATCTATCCTTCGCAACAATCAATATTAATTCTATTAATTCATTAAAAACAATGACAATCATAAGCCAAAGTGGCATCGGCCATGGCAAATGGATGATTTTTGACATATGACATTATCACCCTTTCCTTCATGAATGTAGCTGACGCGTGACCATCTGGGAAATTATTTTTGCGCACCTATACAATCTTCTTTTGCAACTCATCAAATGATGGATTTTACACATCCATCACCGGATCATCATCAAGGAGAAGAATCTCTCCTTGCTCACTCAAGATGGTTCTGACACTAGAGGTGGTGGAGACTGAGAGGTGACCTCAAGTGCTCTCAACATGAGGTTAGTGTCTTGGTCCTATGGATCCTACCTAACTCCATGTCTGTCACTTCAATTAGTTGCTCAATCTGCTGAGCAAGCTCTCGATCCTACATCTGCTCACTCTTTTCTTCAACTGTCGGTTGTTCTGACTTCTCAACCTGTATGGGCATTGTTTTCTCTATCATCACACCTTGCCTTTATTCTTCCTTCTGTTTCTGCTTCTCTTCCATTTCTCTCCTTCTCATCTCCTTCTCTTCCTTCAACTTCTTCTATGTTTCTTGCAACTTATGTTCTGCTTCCTCCAACCTTTTCGTATCCTTCTTCCTTCACTCTTCTCTTTTTAACTGTTTCTCCCTCTTTATCTCCACTGCCAAAGCTTCTTTCTCAGTGATGGGGTCTAGTTTCATCTTGTATCTTTGCTCAGCCTCTTGGTTCTCAGCAACCTTCCTCTTTCCCTTGTCCTGCACTGGATTGCTACTTATTGTTGTTGTTGTTGTTGCTTCCTGTGTTGTTGTTTCCTACAAAGCAACCTTCCAAGTTGTGGCTAGACTTACTGGCTCATGGAGCTTGGAGTTATTGTAACAATATCTCCAAGGGTCCTCCTCATGCCAATGAAATGTCCCATGGATCCATGGATAGTACACCTTCACTCAGTGGTTCTTGCAAATACGGTGGTGATCATACAAATTGAAGTATTTGGTGCCAAACTCGAACTTCACTATTGCCTTAGCTTCGACATCAACATATTTCAAGATCTTAATCTCGTACAATCTAATATGCAAAGGAAGGGCGACCCATGGTGCCTTCTTCTTCCTGTGAAGTCCTTACGATAATCCCGTGGAGAAGTGATATGAGACCTTTTGCATGACCAACTTGTCCATGGCATTCCTTGCTAGAACATGCAGAGGCTTCTCTCCGTCAAACACTCTGATGAAGGTGCCACTGGGTGAGGCATACCAATTTTCAATGTTAAGTATCGTATGCATCGTTTCTTGGGATATGCAAGTTGGATCCTTCTCAAAGATCAAATTTTGCAACATGATGATGAAATGGTCAATCAGCCTCGCCGTAACTCCTTGGTAGTTACAGTCAAAAAACAACTTGCAATAAATGTTGATGGCAGTCTCATTCAATCTCCATGTCCAACTCATGCCAAGAAACTGATGTTGGGCATAGATTGCATCAAGTAAATATGCGGAGATGTATAATCTTGCTTGCTCATCCTTGGGTGTTACTCACATGGACTTTCAATTGAAGGTCCAACCAATCCGACCTTGAATAGCCTTCCATCACTCACCCACTAGTCCAACATAACCACCCAATTTTCAGGAAAGGTCTTCGTACTCTCTTGACCATATAATCGACATGCAAAGATCATTAAGAACTGGTAAGCCTTCGTTAGAGACTTGTCTTGTAAACATGATTGGGTGTCTATTTGAACTTCGATGGCTCTTTCACCCAATGCTTTACAATATCTATGGTGTTCACAAAGCTATGGGTGGCATAGAAAAGTGTGTCCATGTGGTTCAATGGCTAAGGTAAATGATACATCTATTGATAGTTCTTTGCCCTGAAGGTGGCAAGCTCTATCCCACTGGAACTTCTCAATGTCATAGTCTCTAGATCTATGTGTGAGACAATCTAGTGGATGATGTCTGCACATGGGAAGGCGGGGTACCTGCATTCAACCTTGTGTAAGCCTGACCGATGGATACTGCTGTAAACCTGCCGATCCTCTAATTCTTCCTTGAATTCCTCTGTAAAGATATCCTTGATTTCCTGCCATGTCAACTTCATTCCATTCTCAATGAACAACTGAGTGTCTGCATAAACTGGCAAGTTCACTGAGACCTGCTCAATTTCTTCCCTAGTGTTACTCTTGATAATATCCTTTGATGCATCTCTCTTGGAAGCCATGTTACCTGTAACTGCTAGAGAGTTGTTCATAATCTATTGTACCTGGAGATGGAGAGGACACTCATGACATGCAAATGTTAGCTTGAAACCAAAAGCACTTCAAGAATCATACCAAGCAACAAATTGGGAAAATTCTCGGAGGGATTGCGCTATCTTGGCTCACATAGGTGACTACATGCTATCTAGAAATGTGCATTGGACAGTCCCAATAGTCAGTGGGGAGGTCTTGCTGACTAGAACTGTGCAATGTGCAGTTCAGTCTGGGAACAGGCTAGGAGACACTGTGCATTGTGCAGTCTCAATGGCCAAGGCTTGGGGTTGGTTCCTGGAACTGCACAGTGCACAGTTGGAGATAGGCTTGGGAAACCTCTACGCAATTCTAGAAGCCAAGGTTGAGGCCTTGAGCTCCAGAAATGTGCTGTGCATGATTGGGAAAACAAGATCCGAGCCAAGGAAACCTAAATCTGCCCAAGGGGAATGAGAAATCAAACAAATCTGAAGGATAGTGCGATGTTGGATGCAAATCTAAGTGAGTGATGATGCATGTGAGTGGAAGAAGTGCAAGAATTAATCAAACTGAAGGAAAATGAAGCATGTGGAGAGAGTCGCCGCAACGACGAATGTTAGTGCAAAAATAGGGTAATGCATGCAACACTTAGGAAAGGCAATGAAAAATTTAAAACAACACTTCTACAAGATAAAAACAAGTTTAAACACCAGGGGTTGTTCAAAAAAATGAGTAAAACAACACTCTCACAAGCTAAACAAACAAAAGTGACAAAAAAGCAGCACAAGCCTAGAAAAGGAAGACTTACCCAGAAAAGCAATGACTATCACACCGAAGGTTCCTTGATCTCCTTGGGAATGCCATAGCTCCAAGATTGAATGTGCAAATGAGGTCTAGTCGTATCAATTAAATAGATTTGATTGATTTAGGGTTTATGACTTGAAGGCCAAAAATCAAGGAAAAGGTGACACTTGGTGGTAGTTTCTAAAATAACTCAAGTGTCTCCTTCGGACTGCTAAAAATAGATCCCTATTTTCTAGGGATGATTTTTCACTTTTTTCTTTTTCAAGAAAAGCTTCCATGTATGGCCTGGAGAGATTGGTAGTTCTGGGAAGGATTGAGCAATTCACTGGCTCATGCATTGAGCAACTTCTGAGGGAGAAGCTTCTACGCAATTTCTAGGTTAGTGGCTTTGGGCTGCCTCTCATGCTCTACACAATTTCCCAGCTGAAGGCTGGATGTTAGTTGGCTCTGTGAAATTTTGGATCTAAAGGCTTACTGTCAACTTGGACTACACAATTCCCAAGGGCAAGGTTGGTTTCCCTCAAGGATTGTGCAGTTCACTAAGGCAAGCCTGGAACCGTGTGAAAACCAAGTCAAGAGACCGTATCTTGGGTTAGGCAGTAAACCAAGTAAGAAAACACAAGAAAAAATGCAAAATATGAAGCTCAATCAAAGCACAAGTACCTAGGATAGTGCGAGATGAGTGTTGTGATTTAGGAGGGAGGCTCCGAAACAAAGCATAGGAAAATTTTTTGAGGGTGGTTGTAATTGCTACAACACCACCATATCTATCAAAGGGTATGCATAATTTGTCACCTTCATCGATGACTACTCCAGAAAAACCTAGATCTATTTCTTGAAGACCAAGGATGAGGTCTCTATACATCAAACAATCATAGGGCTTTGAGACACGTGAGGGGAACTCACGTGTGCAAACTAAAAAGAGAATAATCTGGGCTCAAATAGGCTCCCAAGGCGTGGTGTGGTCGGATTGAAAACTACTTGCAGTAGATGGAATTTTTCAAGAGTGATGCATATCCCAACCTTTATTATCTAATGGTAGAGGGTGAGATGTTCATCTTAGTCTTGTATGTGGATGACCTCTTTCTGATAGGTTCATCAGAGATCATAGAGGATTGCAAGAGAAATATGGCAACAGAGTTTGACATGAAGGATTTGGGACTGATGCATTACTTCCTAGGCCTGAAGGTATGGTAGAAGGATGGGGAGATCTTCCTTGGTTAAGGGAGATATACTACACAGATTCTAAAGAGGTTCAAGATGTAGGAATATAGGCCTATGTCCATGCCTATGATTACTAATTGGAGGAAGATATATGCATTAGAAGACAAGGACATTGACCTAACCTTGTATATATAGCTCATTAATTCACTCATGTATCTGGTTAATGTCATGCTAGACATATGCTTCCCGGTAAACACTCTCATTCAATTTATGGTGGAACCTAGAGAGTGCACTAGACAACAACGAGGCATATACTGAGGTATTTGCATGGAACAGTCAAGTATGGGTTGATTTATACTCAAGGTGACGATGTCAGGCTATTTGGTTTTACAGATGCATATTGGGAAAGCATTTCAATAGATCAAAAGAGCACATCTGAGTATTGCTTCAATGTTGGTTCAGGTGTTGTGTCTTAGTGCAGAAAGAAGCATATTTTTTTGGCACCAAGCTCTGCAAAATAAGAATAAATGGAAGCTAGCATAGCCACATGTGAAGCTATTTGGATTCAAAATTTGTTAGTGAGTTTTTTCCCTAAGAGCATGTAGGCAACCGATATCTACTGCAATAATCAGAGTTGCATCTGGTTCTCTGAAAATCCAATGTTTCATGATAGGTCGAAACATATAGACATAGGATAGCAATTCATCAAAGATTATGTGTAACATGGAGCAGTCCAACTACAACATGTTCCCACATACCAACAGGTGGCAGATATACTCACAAAATATCTAGGGAGAGCTAAGTTCGTCTACTTCAGAGAACAAATGTGTATAGTGGAGAACACCTTCCTCACTAAGAGGGAGTGTTATTTTTTTTATGGATATGGTAGAATTAGATAGGTCTTCTACTTTCAAATGATGCTAAGATGCTAAGGAACACAAAATATTCAAAACCCATAAAATGTTTCACGAGATAAGCTTGGGAAACACCTTAATTAAATTAATTTGCCATAATTAAAACATTTCCTACGTCTAACTTAGGAAAAGTGATAAATTAAAGTTAATTAATTAAGGATGTACAAGATTTCTCTAGAGACTTCTATTGATGAAGTATGATTAATATTAGTCGTCGATGGATATTACATCATGGTTGTTGAGACTCCAAAGAGATATTGTAAGAGCAGGTCAAAGGGCTTGGAAATTGCATCAATGTGATCATTATGAGCAAGGTAGATCAAGTATCCTAGTTTGTAGTTTCCAGTGAGGGCACAATTTGAGCCTGGGAAAGGGCATCAGAGGATGGAGAAAAAAAAAATTGAGAGTAGGGATTTGGAGGAGAGATTCCCAATATTTTTCCAGTTCCAAAGTGGCAGGAAAAGGGAGGCATAACACATCTACAGATGATGTCATACAAGTAATGCGAATATACAAAAACTCCAGTGTGAGTTATTAGAAGAGCCACATATTAGTAGCTAAAGGCCAGAACTGTTTCCAAAAGGAAGAGCGAGTGGTTTCCAATGAGATAGGGAGGTAGGAAAACTTAGTTAGAGCCATTTTCCAGGCAGTGCAAGTAGATCCAAAGCCACAAGTGTGCATTTTGGTTAGTGGGGCGAGTAGCCAACAGGAAGTGGGAGTGGTTGGATAGAGGTCGCGTTGGTTTGCAGAGGAGATCTGAGATATCTAGTATATTCTTCCAGTTGTGATCTATATTTGTCAAGGATTTTCAATTGGGAATCTAGTTGTATAATTCTCAAATTGTTGCATAGTAAAATAAACCCTCATATGCTGAATCAGTTTTCCCTTCATGGTTTTTCTAGGGATGTTTAGTCTAAAAATATTGTTGTTAATTTTTATTGTATGTGTGCATCTATTTCTCAGTTCCAATTTATTTTTCCACAGTGTTTTTATTGTGAAGAATTTACAAGTGAATTAATTTTTATTTGTTGTAAACAAATAAATTGCTAACAAGTTAGAAGATTAAACTCTAGTTGGTGAATCATGGAAGTTTCACACATAATTCATAAAATTCGTTCCTACAAAATTCTCCATCATTATCCATCCTCAACACCTTAATTTTGTTCTCTATCTAAATTTCTACAACAACCTTAAACTCTTTAAATTTGTCAAAGACTTCATATTTCTTCATGAGGAAATTAATCCAAGTATTCCTTAAGAAGTTATTTATAAATGACATGCAATACATAGATTTACCTAGGGATGGAATCGACATAGGTCCAAATTATCATTGTGCACCAACTGTAATATTCCCTCTGCCCTCATAATACCTGTTAGGGTCCTATAATATACAGGATCAATTGATGATTATATGCTGATTTTTATGTTATGAGATGTTGTAAATAGTACTTCATTCTGTAAATTATTTCCAATGAAAAAGTAGAAAAATAAAATAAAATAAAATGAAAAGGGGATATTTAAAAAAATGATATATGTATGAAAAAAATAAAAGAAAAAATAGATAAATATTCAAAAAATAAAAAAATATGATGAAAAAACCCCTTATAAAATAAAAATATGTGTTGCTAGTTTAAATGTCACATTAGTTGTCTAATAATTGAGTTTGATTAGTTTAATCGCGATTAATTAAGTGTTAATAAAGTTATTTTTTACACGAAACTTTTTGTTGTTATGTAATAATGATTGAGTTATAATCAATGCCCATTATCTAACCTGCCCAGATCAATAACGAATGATCACTTTGGACCCCCCCACTCCCCCCCCTCCAACAGTTAATCAAGGGGGGTGGGGGTCAAAAAAGGGGACTCCCCCATTACAGCTTTTGCAACATGGCACTCCCTTGTGGACTTCAGAACCCCTCCCGCCCCTCCGACAGTTAATCAAGGTGGGGGGGTTCTGAAAAGAGGACTCCCCCATTTCAGCTTTTGCAACATGGCATTCCCTTGTGGACTTCGTACCACCCCCCCGCCTCAACTACTTACCACTCAACCCCCCTCCATAATCTACCTTTCCCCTCTTCCCGCCTAATAGTAATAGTTAACCCCGCTCCCTCCACTCCATTCTGCTCCCACCACATGTCATATCTCCTCCACTTTGCTCCCGCCACATGCCTCATCCCTATGCTTGTCGTATAACCGTTAAGTGTTTGTTTTAACATACAACCATTGCCAGATTAATGAATCTACTCCATCAAATGGATAACTCTCAATGGTACAATGATCCTCCCAATAAAATAACCCTGAACCCCATTCAATCAGCCTTTCGTCTGCACTCCCGCGATAGTGAATGTCTGCTACTGTTACTACAACCCCATCAAGCTAAATATTATTCCTCCGACCACTCTTGGGTAATTACTGTTTTTCCTATCTCATTTCCTTAAAAATGTCTTCTAAAGGTAAATCGAAAGCCACAAGGGAAAACCCTATGCTCCCCCTCTGTGATTGACTTAGACCAACAGCTATTAGTGGACGAACATTATAAAATATCTGAAACTAGTTGTGAGTTTGACCTCTACAAACTACACAAATGGTTTTAAAAAAATTCTTGATGTCAGTGACAAATTGAGTTTGTGGGACTCCTTCCTACCTCAATTCATTTTTCCCCAAGCCCATCATTTTCCAGAATTTGTCTCATGGTGCCATTTTAGGTACATACCGAGTCAAAGGGAAATCTTTTCTTAGAACAATGACATTTTGACAATTACCCCTGACTACATATGCCAGATGCTTCAAATCCAAAATTTAGCCTCTTTGAAACCCTTTTTAGTAGATTCCCTCATGGAATTCTACAAAAACTTGACTTTTCCCCACAGAGCCAAAATTTATGAGACATTTCTACGTGAGAATGTCCAATTTCCAAAAACAAACCCTCCTTATCCAACCTCAATGTTTCTTGAAATGACAAAGAAAATTATCTCTATAGTTACTTGCTTATTGGGCTATCAAACCAATCAGTGGGTTGATGAATCCATCATAGGTTTTCTATTAGTATTTTCAACAAAAGAGAAACCTTCAGTCATTTTTCATTACAATGAATTATTTGTAGAGGCCATCCATGAACAATTCCTTAAGTTTTCTATAGAAGGAGTCTTTAAACATGCTTCCGTTTTAGTTTACTTGTTCTTCTTCCATCAAGCAAACAGATTTCAATTTCCATTATAGAAACTGGATGAACAGGGAAATGCACAGTTTGTGATCCATTGGACTTCCTTGGTAAGGAAGCATACGAATGAATTCACATTCAGTGATTATGTAGACCAATTTTTGTACATAGTTTCCTGCCTACTCAATAGTGATGTTGAACCTAGAATTGGACTTGACATTAGGAGAATTATACATCTCAGTGAACAAACAAAGGCAGGCGATTGGTACTTGTATCAAAATTACACTGAGATTAGAGTGTATGGATGCGAATTGCCTGCATATAGATTGACTAATTTTGTTCCTATAAGAATTTTTTCATTAGAGTATATTAAGAAAATGATAAATATGGATCATCTGCACTTTGTGGAAACCAAAAGGAAATATCAGTTCAAATCAAAGCACAGATTGGGGTTTTCATTTGTAATACCAAAATAGTAGCAAAATATGCAGATCTTCTCCTCAAACAAATGAAATTTAAACTCAGTTTCACTTGGTCATGTGATCCATTAGGAATAATATCAAAATTGAGAGTAGAGCATAAAACTACTCCATATACTCATACTCCCAAACCTGAAATTGAGCAGTATATGAATCAAGATCAATGGCAAAAAGTTACATTTCAAGAGGCAGAAGAATTGGTACTTTCTACTACGACATCATAGACAACAGTGCCACACGAAAAGAAGGATAAAAGACTAAGGGAAGATGCTTCCCCTTCGGTCTCAGAAATCCAGGGGAAATAATTTCAAATATATAAAAAGAGGTAGAAAACCAATCAAGCAGCAGAGTTTTCACAGGAAGAAAATGTTCAATCTACAATAGTCTTGACGGGTCCTTATACTTCTAATTTCCCTCAGATTGAAGACATTTTCATATGGTCACCATCATCTTCAACTTCTCAAGAACCTCTGGAAACATCTCAATCAGAAGAATTGGTTCATGATCAACCTAAACCAAGTATATTTGCCAGTTATAAGGAAATAAAAAAGAAAAATGAACTCCTGAAAGTAACCACCTATTCTTAGTTTTGGAAGCAAACAGCTTCATCACAACACATACTTCTCTTTTCTTTTGACGTTGAGGAAGGGAAAATGCATATAGGTTTCTTTGAAGCTCAAGTTCCTTTTCCTAAAAGTGCAGATGAATACAAGAAGACTATCTTTTCTTTTAACATTGATCAAATCCATCCTATTGATCAGATGGATTTGCAAAAAAAACTAGTGAAATGTTGTATTCTACCCCGATGAACTCAGTAATGGAAACATCCAAACTTCAGGCATCAGTCAACAATATTCAGTCTTAACTAAAATTGGAAAAATTATCTTCTTTAGCTAAAGACACTACGATAAAGTCTTTAGAGGATTTAGTAATTAAACTGGGATATGATCCCAGTAATGTAAAAGTTGCTGAAGAGATCATTAAGAGAAAAAACGCTAATATTGAAGCCCTAAAGAAGTAGATAAAACTTCCATCTGCTAAAGATCTAGAAAACAAAGGAAGTTGGTCAGTTAGAAAAGGAGAAATAAGATATGTTTAAAATTATTATTGAACATAGTGGACAGATTAAACAAATGGAGACTGAAATTGTGACGCTGCTAAAAGAGAAAGAACAATCAACTAAATTAGTGGTAATTCCTCTCAAAACAATTCCAATTATAGGTACATCAACAATAGGGGCTTCTATGTCAGCAGAGACACGATCTAGAGATACATCAGGGGAATTAATCATAGTTATGGAAGACTTGTCTATCAGAGGGAAGGAAATTGAAAAGCTGAAAGCTTAGCTTATTAATCTCCAAGGGAAAAAATTAAAACTTGAAAATGTGTATTTGTCATAACTTCAAAAGACTCATAGATCATCTTAGAGAATTCAACTTTTAGAGACTGAATCTACCACGACACAAACAATTGCACAGGCAAAGGAGAACATTTGGGTAGAAATTAATGAAGTTGTGACATAAATTTGGCCTTCTATTGAAATTATTTTCGAGTAGGAGGAATTAGTGCAAAGACCAAAAGGGGTCTTAGGAGATATAAAGGAAAATTTGGGTCAGAAACTAGGCGAATCTACTGACTTAATAAGAATTATGAATTCAAATACAAAAGAAGAACTAGAAGAATATGAGATTACAAACAAAACTGAGACAATACTTGAGGTAAGCCGAGTTCTTACAAAAATGAATTTAATGATACAATTAGAGAATAAATGTCATAACCTTGAGTCTAGCATTCAAAAATTCCACAAGAAGTTCAACATACTGCACCAAAAGGGGCTTCCATGTTTAAAGGGAATGGGAGACAGTTAGAGGATTATTAGGAAAAGTTATATTCCATAGCAAGAGATAAATCAAAAATTTCCACCATAAAGTGAACCATTATAGGGAAAGCATTCATGAAAGGTTTGAAGTTCAGCTTACTTATCAAACACGAAATAAAACATTTGTTTTTAATTAAGCCTACTTTCCATAAATATACCGAGGTGGATGAAACCTATAGAAATTTAATCAATTTCTCCACCCAAGATGAAGACAGATGGGATAAATTATGTCAAAATCTAGAGTAAACAGACATTCATATTCAACAACAAAGAAAAAAAAAATCAGGCCGAGTCATCACCAGAATCCTCGAAGTCAGTGCCAAAGAGCTTCAATAGTTTTAATTCTCCTATATCCTTGTACTATTTTTGTAAACAGTTTTTTAGGATATTTTGTAGAAACATCTTGATATTTAAAATCAAGATATTTTGATAAATTTGTATAAACACTTCATATTTCGAAGTACAAAGGGTTGGAACTTGTATGAAGAAAGAAACTCTTTGATGTAAATATGTGCATGTAATGAAGTGATTTTTTTCTTTAATACAAAACGTTTGTTCCAGGATTCATGTATCAGGCAATTGGTGAAGTTTCCTCTCGTAAAATTTTTATTTTCCCAGTTTTCCATATGTTCTTTCTGTCTCTATTGTTTAAAGAAGATTGAGGGATGAATTTTTTTAAATACACTCTACTTTGGATTATAAACAATATTTATGTTTTCACTCTGATATTAAATATAGAATCCATCCTAGTATACTCTATGTTTAATTGAATCTAAATATTTTCATCCCATTCATTCCATAAATGCTCGAAAGATCCAAAAGCTTGCCTACCTTGCCCCATTACATATGTTCTATCATTCTTGTATTTGATCACCCTAAGACTTATGACTCCATTTCCCATTGGATTTCCCTTGCAGTTTCAACCAAATCTTTGAAAAAATCAAACTCAGAACTCAATAACTAGCCTAATATCTCAAGACAACAAATCTAAATCATATAAAGAGATCTCTCTCTAAAGCTGGAGGGGCTAGATCCCAATTTCCAAAGTGGTTTTATGGTTACCTATGGGTTTCTCTCACACCCTTGGAAAATTACAGAGTGATAACATTTTGGCGACCATACTGGGGACTTTGAACAAATCTGATATAAGTTGAATTTTTTCCTTGGTAAGACTTTATTTCAGAGCTCAAATCCATTTCAATTTTTTGGTTGTGAAATAGATGTTATTAAGGGTGTTTTCCACCTAATTTTTTTTACATATTTCTATATGTAAATAATCTATTGTAGGTATGGCTCCTAGAAATATATACACTAGAGCTCATTCAGATCCTAAACCCCCACAAATTGTAGATAATCCTAAAAAAATTATCAGAAAGAGGAGTCTTACTGAGAGCCGAGCAAGTAATAATCCATCGCCCAGAGTTAATTCTCTCCTTGAAAGTTTTGTAATTATTGAGGATATTGAATTTGATTTACCTTTTGAGCATAACCTTTTTCGTAACAAGTCAAACACTTTTGTACCTGAGACAGTTTTTGATGAAAGTACTTTTAAACCTTATTCTCAAAGCATCAACCTGTTAATCCAGACTTTGATGAAGATATTATAAAACAGTTTAATAATATTGAAGTTTTGGTGACCGGATTTGATCAGGCTGTGCACAAATATAATATTCATCAAACACCGAATTCTTCATCTTCTTCCTCTACGATGATTCCCCCTATTCCTACTACTCCTCCAATAATTCCCCCTATTACCACTATACCCATTTCATCTACTATCCCTACCACCACTAAATCAACTCAATAAAGTACTACCCCACCCCTTTAATACCCCCATATCCACACCTATTGTAGTTTCATCATCTTCTCATTCCTAATTACTAATCATGGCAGTTCATTATGCCCCCTAGTCCTACCTAGACAACTTAATGACATGCCACAAGATTATCATAGCCCAATACCTCAATTTGATGGCACAGGGCCAATCACTTCTCAACAACATATAGACAAAATGAATGATTATTTAGATTTGCAAGAAATTGATGATGATGATGTGAAGATGAGACTGTTTGCCCAAAGCCTCACAGGAGAAGCTAAAAAATGGTTTAAGGCATTGCTAGCTACCTCTAGCCCAGATCTCACATAATTTCACCAAAATTTCCTTAGAAGATGGGAAGTAAAGAAGAATCCTCTCCAAATCTTGGTTGAATATGAGAGGATAAAGAGAGCCCCGGGTGAAATAGTTCAAGGCTATTGCACTAAATTCAATAACATTTACAATTCTATCCTAGCTGCAATACAACCCCCATGAGGACTAGCTTTGATCAAATTTCCAGATGTTTTTGATCCAGACATGTCTTACCAACTGAGGGATAGAAATCCTGCTACCCTTGAGGAAATGCAGAGGAATGTAGTTATTGTGGAAGCAAATTTGTTGGCAAAGAGAGCTAGGTTAAAGGATGAGAGGAGATTCACTATTAAAGAAGAACATGCTTCTTCTTCATAAGATGTTAAGTTGGATACCTTAGTTAAAACCATGGAAAGAATGACGGAAAGGATAATTTTAACTGATAGGGCTCCTCCAAGGGAAAATCAAGTTGGTCCTCCAATTAGAAATCCTAATTTTAGAAAAAAAACCCACCTTAAATCAAATAGAGAGAACAAAGAGGCCAAACCAATCAACAACAAAGTAGACCTCCTTTCCAAGAGAATTATGCAGATGAAGAAGCTAAGATACCAAAGGATCTTGAGGAAAACCAAATAAAATTATTTGAGGAAAGTGAAATTGACCATATTTTCTTAACTAATGAGGAGCAAGATCTATTCCTGCTATCATAACTAGAAGTCCTCCCTTTAGAGTCAGATGATTATAAACAAGGATACCAAAATGCTATCATGGAGGTGCACAAACAATACAATTTGAGGAGTAAAAAGGTTGTTGAAGCTCCTCCCAAGAAGATTCATAGTGACGCCCCTTCTACTAGCCAACCAAAAGATGATTCTCAAAAGGAAACTTCTAAAAAACAAGATGTAAATATGAAATAAATAGATAAACCTTAGAGATATTTTAGTATTGAAAATTAATTAGCTAAGGTAAACATTTATATTCCTATGACATAGCTGATTAACAAGAATGCATATAGATCTCAATTCATGAAGGCTCTGAAGATGGGGGAAGGAATGACACAATCAACTTAACTAATGACCAACCTGAATTATTGTTTGGGCCTGAAGTTGAAGGGAAGTCTCAGGATGGTAGTGTGCTACCTTTCTATATTAGTTTGAATATTCATGACAAACTTTTCCACAATGTTATGCTTGATTCTGGTGATTCACACAATCTTATGCCTAGAGCCATCATGGAGAAACTAGGATTAGACATAACAAGACCTTACAAAGATCTATATTCTTTTAACTCTAGTAAAGTAAGATGCTTAGGCCTCATCAAATATTTATGTGTTACTCTTGTCCAAATACCAGCAAAGAGTGTGGTAATGGATATTGTAGTGGCAGACATACCTCTAGGTATGGAATGTTGCTATGAAGATCATGGGGAGAAAAGTTACAGGGTACTTTGCAAATGGACATGATATATGCTACCATTCCCATTTTTGGTTAGCAAAGAAGGTTATTCAAGGAAACATTAATGAGATATATGGTTAGCAACCAAGACAAACCAAATAATTGCCCCCTGTATTCTGTGCATTCAAATATGGACTCCTTTATTTTGTATAATGATGAATGTGTAGATAAGGAAGTGTCACACTTGGAGCTAAATTAAGCAAGACAGAGGAGATAAAATTAGATACTGAGAAACAAGATGAAGAGGAAGAATCGCTTTGGAACATGGATTTTGATGGGGTTGTGGGCAAGGAAGGAGTAGGGGCAGGTCTTTTCATATCAAACTCACAAATAGGTATAGCAAAGGGACATTCCTACAAGCTTAATTTCCAATGCACAAATAATATAGCTGAATATGAAGCACTGATTTTAGGACTGCAAATTTTGAAGAGGTTGGGAGCTAAAAAATTTATGTACATGGGGATTTTGAACTCATCATTAACCAAATTAAAGGTGAGCACTCAACTAAACACCCTAGGCTAAGAGCCTACAAAATTCAGTCTTAGATTTTTTGCAATGTTGTCCCGAATATCAATTGTCTCCTATCCCTAGAGGGGAAAATATCTTAGATGATGCTTTAGCTACTTCAACCAATACTTGTAAAATTCCATTCTATCCCAATAGAAAATATGAGGTGGAAGTGAAACGCAGGCCAACTATCCTAGATAATGTGAGATATTGGCAAGTTTTTGGTAGTGATAAGCAAGTAGATTTTTTTTTATAGTTGAAAGAAGAGTTTGAGTGTGTACATATTGATGCATATAATGAAGTAGATTAGAATATAAGTGAAATAGTGTTGAATGATATTGATGATAACCTAAAGGAACTTGAGGTTCTATGATTGAAATACAATGTGTTACCAAGCAGATTGGTGCCATTAGAAGAGTTGTTTGATTTTAACGATGTAGCCAAAAAGCCAAAAATAGAACCTGTAGGAGCTGAGGTTGAGGACTGTACTATAGGTACTGAGGAAAGTATTAAGATTGTAAAGTTGTCCAAATTCTTGCCTCCCAAATAAAAAAATGAGTACATTAAGCTATTAAAATAATTCTCTGATGTGTTTGCTTGGAGCTATGAAGATATAAAAGCATATGATACCAGTATCATTCGTACCATTCCCATCAGAGAAGACCCAAAACCCTTCAAGTAGAAATTAAGAAGGCTAAATCCAATTTTGTCACCTCTTATACAAAAGGAAGTTAAAAAAAAATTTGATGCAAAAATCATTGTGCCCTTGAGATTTTCAAAATGGGTGTCTAATCTAGTGCCAACAAGAAAAAAGATAGGAGAAATAAGGCTCTGTGTAGATTTCAGCAATCTGAACAAAGTTTCTCTCAAGGACGACTACCCTCTACCTAAATCGTTTATATCTGACGGAAAGTAGTTGGTTCCATAAAAATTTATTTGTTGGATGGTTTCTCAGGTTATAACCAAATTCTGGTACATCTTGATGATCAACATGAAACAACTTTCACTACAAATTGGGGGACCTTTATGTATGTAAAAAATTCCCTTTAGCCTTATGAATGCAGAGGCCACTTTTCAGAGAGCAATATATATTTCATTTGCTGATGAGAAGGATAGGTTCATTATAATTTACATGGATGACATTATTTTATTTTCCAAAACAGAGGAATATCACCTGCTACACTTGAGGAAAGTTTTTGACAAATGCAGGAAACATGGTATTTCCTTGAACCCCAAAAAATCTCTTTTTGGATTAAAGGAAGGCAAGATACTTGGTCATATTATTTCAAAAGAAGGTATAAGAATAGACCCCAATAGAGTTGAATTCATAATGAAGATTGATCCTCCCAGGAACAAAAGAGAAATTCAGTCTTTTATCGATAGGACCAATTTCCTAAGGAGATTTATTCCAAACCTGGCCGAGATATTGAGAGAAAATGGGAAAAGAGGCAAATGGATTGCAGTGATTTTAGAATATGACATTGAGGTAAGACCTACTAAGCTCATCAAAGGTCATGGATTGGCTAAGCTAATGGCTGAGTCAAATTTCCATGCACTATACATATATTTTATAGTTGCCCTTGATGAACAAGAAGAGTTTGCGACTCCACAGGTATCAGAAGAATTTGCTACCTCTCCTTGGTATGCAAATATTATCTTTCTTTTACAAAATTTACAAGATCCTCCCAGTTTAACAAAAACAAAATCTAGATTTCTCAAGTTAAAAGCTATGAAATTCTACATTTTAGATCAAAATGTGTATTGGAAGGATGTTTGGGGTATTTTTTAAAATTGTTTATTGAAGGATGATGTATACAAGGCTATAAAAGAATTTCATCAAGGAGATTGTGGAGGAAATTTATACTGGAATACCACATCCAAAAAAATCTTGAGAGATGGTTTTTACTGGCCTTCCTTGTTTGTAGATGTTTATAAGAGAGTTTCGACATGCCATCAGTGCCAAATTTTTGAAGGCCAGAGAAAAATTTTGCCATTACCTTTAGAGCCCATTTCAGTTGAGGTTCCTTTCCAACTATGGGGCTTATATTTCATTGGAGAAATCCATTCAAGCTCCTCAACTCAACATAAATGGATCTCGACAGCCACTGGTTACTTCACTAAGTGGATTGAGGCCATTCCAACCAGACAAGCTACAAACACTGTAATCATTCAATTTTTAGAAGGTAATATTCTTGCCCCATATTTGGATGTCCACATAAAATCATTATTGACAATGCTATTGCTTTCAAATCAACAAGAATGATTGATTTTTTCCACAAGTATCACCTAAAGTTAGGACACTCTACTGCTTATTACCCACAAGGGAATGGGTTAGCTAAGTCTTCTAATAAGTGTTTAGTCAACATTATAAGGAAACTATTGTAGGAAAATAAAAAAATCATGGCACAAGAAGTTGGTTAATTCTCTGTGGGCTAACAAAATTAGCACTAAGAAATCTATTGGAATGTATCCTTTCCAATTAGTATATGGAGTGGATACATTTTCCCCTACTTCCCTGGGAATCCTTGTGCTAAAATTATTGCAGGAATCACAAGTGGAGCCAAATGAGGTACAGATAAGAATAAATCAAACTATACAGTTGCAACAAACTAGGGAGGAGGTCTACAATAAAACTCATATAATTCAGGACAAAATAAAAAAGATCCATGATAGAAGGACCAAAGCAGATGACTTCCAATTAGATGACCTTGTGTTGAGATGGGACTCAAGAAATGAAGATAAAGGTAAGCACGGGAATTTTAATAGTCTTTTGAAAGGACCCTATAAAATTGAAGCTTTCTGAGGTAACGATGCATTCTTTCTGAAAGACTTGACTGGAGAAGTATTACCAGAAGGAATTTTCAACGGTAGACTACTGAGGCACTATTTTAATCCAGATTAGATAAGTTTCTCATTCAAGTCATTGTAAAGATCATTTTATCATTTTAATGCAAGAGAGGGTGGATAACATCAGGAATTGAAGCCCGAAGAGAAGGCCCTAAGATTCTGGTGAGTTGCTGCCAGTATTTATAATAACAACAGGCAGTCAATTCAGTTTCAGAATAAGAACGGGACACCCAATGGACAAAGGCTAATGATCTATAGTGTTCTTGGCACCTCATAGGGAGGATTCCATCCCTATTGAAGCCACTATTAGGATCCTATAATCTATAGGATCAATTGATGATTATCTGTTGATTTTTATGTTATGAGATGTTGTAAATAATACTTCATTTTGCAAATTATTTCCAATGAAAAAAAATAATGAAAAGGGGATATAAAAAAGGATATATGTATGAAAAAAATAAAAGAAAAAATAGATAAATATTAAAAAAATGAAAAAATCCTTAAATATGTGTTGTTGGTTTAAATGTCGCATTAGTTGTCTAATAATTGAGTTTGATTAGTTTAATCACACAATTTAATCATGATTAATTAAGTCTTAATAAAGTTATTTTCGATACGACACTTTTTTGTCATTATGTAATAATGCTTGAGCTATAATCAATGGTCCTGGTCTAAACCACCCAGATCAATGGTGAACGATCACTTCGGACCCCCCTGGCCCCTCCGACAGTTAAATCAAGGGGGGGGGGGGGGGGGTGTTCCAAAAAGAGGATTCGCACATTACATCTTTTGCAACATGGCTCTCCCTTGTCATCTTTGGACCCCCCAGCCACTCACACCCCCTCCGAAATTCACCTTCCCCTCTTCTCGCATAATAGTAACCATTAACCCCGCTCCCTCCACTCCATTCTACTCCTGCCACATGTCATATCTCCTCCACTTCTCTCTCGCCAGATGTCTCATCCATGTGCCTATTGTATAACTGTTAACTATCCGTTTTAACATACAATCATTGCCAGATTAATGAATCTGCTCTGTCAAATTCATAACTTTCAACGGTACAATGATCTTGCCAATAAGATAACCCTGAAACTCGTTAAGTCGACCTTTCCTCTACACTCCCACAATAGTGAACGCCTGTTATTGTTACTACAACCTCATCAAGTCGAATATTGTTCCTCCGACTACTCCTGGGTAATTACTATTTTTCCTGTCTCATTTCCTTAAAAATGTCTTCTAAAGGTAAATCAAAATCCACAGGGGAAAACCCTATGCTTCGCCCTATGATTGACTTAGACCATCAGCCATTGGTGGATGAATATCATAAAATTTCTAAAACTAATTTTGAGTTCAACCTCTACCAAATATATGGCTGGTTAAAAAAAAAAATTATTGATCTCAGTGATGAATTGAGTTTGTGGAACTCCTTCCTACCTCAATTCATTTTTCCCCAAACCCATCATTTTCCAAAATTTGTCTCATGGTGCCATTTTAGGTACATACCCAACCAAAGGGAAATTGTTGCTTAGAACAATGACATCTATTCACAACTACCCCTGACTCCATATGCCAGATGCTTCAGATGCAAAATTTAGCCTCTTTGAAACCCTTTTCAGTAGATTCCCTTATGGAATTCTACAAAAGCCTGACTTTTCCCCATAGAGCCAAAATTTTTGAGACATTTCTACTTGAGAATGTCCAATTGCCAAAAACAAACCCTCCTTATCCATCCTCAAGCTTCCCTGAAATGCTAAGGAAAATTATCTCTATAGTTTCTTGCTTATTGGGCTATCAAAATTATCAGTGAGTTGATGAAGCCATCATAGGTTTTCTATCAGTATTTTCAATAGAAGAGAAACCTTCAGTCATTTTTCATTAGAGTGAATTCTTAGTAGAGGTCATCCATGAACAATTCCTTAAGTTTTCTATAGAAGGAGTCTTTAAACATGCTTCAGTTTTAGTTTACTTGTTCTTATTCCATCAAGCAGACATATTTCAATGTCCATTATAGAAACTGGATGAACAGGGAAATGCACATTTTGTGATCCATTGGACTTCCTTGGTAAGGAAGCATACCAATGAATTCACATTCAGTGATTATGTGGACCAACTTTTGTACACAATTTCCTGCCTACTCAACATGATGTTGAACCTAGAATTGGACCTGAGATTAGGAGAATTCTACATCTCAGTGAACAAACAAAGACATGTGACTAGTAAATATATCAAAATTACACTGATATTAGAGTGTATGGATGTGAAACTCCTCCATATAGATTGCCTAAATTTGTTCCTATAAGAATTTTTGCATTAGAGTATATTAGGCAACTGATAAATATGGATGATCTGCACTTCATGGCAGCCAAAAGGAAATCTCAGTTCAAAATCAAAGCACAGATTGGGCCTTTCATTTGTAATACCAGGACAACAACAAAAGAAGCAGATCATCTCCTCAAGCAAACGAAAGAGGATTCGCACATTACATCTTTTGCAACATGGCTCTCCCTTGTCATCTTTGGACCCCCCAGCCACTCACACCCCCTCCGAAATTCACCTTCCCCTCTTCTCGCATAATAGTAACCATTAACCCCGCTCCCTCCACTCCATTCTACTCCTGCCACATGTCATATCTCCTCCACTTCTCTCTCGCCAGATGTCTCATCCATGTGCCTATTGTATAACTGTTAACTATCCGTTTTAACATACAATCATTGCCAGATTAATGAATCTGCTCTGTCAAATTCATAACTTTCAACGGTACAATGATCTTGCCAATAAGATAACCCTGAAACTCGTTAAGTCGACCTTTCCTCTACACTCCCACAATAGTGAACGCCTGTTATTGTTACTACAACCTCATCAAGTCGAATATTGTTCCTCCGACTACTCCTGGGTAATTACTATTTTTCCTGTCTCATTTCCTTAAAAATGTCTTCTAAAGGTAAATCAAAATCCACAGGGGAAAACCCTATGCTTCGCCCTATGATTGACTTAGACCATCAGCCATTGGTGGATGAATATCATAAAATTTCTAAAACTAATTTTGAGTTCAACCTCTACCAAATCTATGGCTGGTTAAAAAAAAAAATTATTGATCTCAGTGATGAATTGAGTTTGTGGAACTCCTTCCTACCTCAATTCATTTTTCCCCAAACCCATCATTTTCCAAAATTTGTCTCATGGTGCCATTTTAGGTACATACCCAACCAAAGGGAAATTGTTGCTTAGAACAATGACATCTATTCACAACTACCCCTGACTCCATATGCCAGATGCTTCAGATGCAAAATTTAGCCTCTTTGAAACCCTTTTCAGTAGATTCCCTTATGGAATTCTACAAAAGCCTGACTTTTCCCCATAGAGCCAAAATTTTTGAGACATTTCTACTTGAGAATGTCCAATTGCCAAAAACAAACCCTCCTTATCCATCCTCAAGCTTCCCTGAAATGCTAAGGAAAATTATCTCTATAGTTTCTTGCTTATTGGGCTATCAAAATTATCAGTGAGTTGATGAAGCCATCATAGGTTTTCTATCAGTATTTTCAATAGAAGAGAAACCTTCAGTCATTTTTCATTAGAGTGAATTCTTAGTAGAGGTCATCCATGAACAATTCCTTAAGTTTTCTATAGAAGGAGTCTTTAAACATGCTTCAGTTTTAGTTTACTTGTTCTTATTCCATCAAGCAGACATATTTCAATGTCCATTATAGAAACTGGATGAACAGGGAAATGCACATTTTGTGATCCATTGGACTTCCTTGGTAAGGAAGCATACCAATGAATTCACATTCAGTGATTATGTGGACCAACTTTTGTACACAATTTCCTGCCTACTCAACATGATGTTGAACCTAGAATTGGACCTGAGATTAGGAGAATTCTACATCTCAGTGAACAAACAAAGACATGTGACTAGTAAATATATCAAAATTACACTGATATTAGAGTGTATGGATGTGAAACTCCTCCATATAGATTGCCTAAATTTGTTCCTATAAGAATTTTTGCATTAGAGTATATTAGGCAACTGATAAATATGGATGATCTGCACTTCATGGCAGCCAAAAGGAAATCTCAGTTCAAAATCAAAGCACAGATTGGGCCTTTCATTTGTAATACCAGGACAACAACAAAAGAAGCAGATCATCTCCTCAAGCAAACGAAATTTAAACTTAGTTTTGCTTCATCATATGATCCTTTAGGAATAATATCAAAATTGAGAGTAAAGCAGAAAACTACTCCATACACTCATACTCCCAAACCTGAAATTGAGCAGTATATGAATCAAGATCAATGGAAAGAAAATACATTGAAGGAGGCAGAAAATTAGGTACTTTCTACTACGAAATCACAGACATGAGTGCCACAGGAAAAGCGGGATAAAATACCATGGGGGGATGATTCCCCTTTAGTCTAAAAAATTCAGAGGAAAGAGTTCCAAATATATAAAAAGAGGCAGAAAAACAATCTAGCAATAGAGTTTTCATAGGAAGAAAATGTTCAGTCTACAATAGTCTTGACAGGTCCTTATACTTCTACTTTCCCTCAGATTGAAGACATTTTCATAGGGTCACCATCATTTTCAGCTTCTCAGGAACCTCTAGAAACATCTCAATCAGGAGAATTGGTTCACGATCAACCCGAACCAAGTATATTTGCTAGGTATAAAGAAATAAAAAATAAAAATGAACTCTTGAAAGAAATGACCTATTCTCAATTTTGGAAGCAAACAAATTCATCACAACACAAACTTCTCTCTGCTTTTGACACTAAAGAAGGGAAAATGCAGATAACTTTCCTTGAAGCTAAAGTTCCTTTTCCTAGAAGTGTTGATGAATACAAGAAGTCTATCTTTTCTTTTAACATTGATCAAGTTCATCCTATTGATCATATGGATTTGCACAAACAAACAGGTGAAAAATGTTGTATTCTACCCTGACAAACTCAACAATGGCAACATCCAGACTTCAGGCATCAATCAACAATATCCAGTCTTAACTAAAATTGGAAAAAATATCTTCTTTAGCTAAAGACACTAAGATAAAGTCTTTAGAGGATTTAGTAATTAAATTGGGATACGATCCCATTAATGTAAAAGTTGTTGAAGAGATCATTAAGAGAAAAAGCATTGACATTGTAGCGCTAAAGTAGTAGCTCAAACTTCCATTTACCAAAGATCCACAAATAAAGGAAGTTGGTCAATTAGAAAAGGAGAAAGAAGATATGTTTAAAATTATCATTGAACATAATGGATAGATTAAATAAATGGAGACTGGAATTGAGAAGCTGCTAAAAGAGAAATAACATTCAACTAATTTAGCAGTCATTCCTCTCACAGCAGTTCCAATTACAGGTACATAAACAACAGGGGCTTCTACTTCAACAACTACTACAGCAGAGACACAGCCTACAGATACATCAGGAAAATTAATCAGATCTATGGAAGACTTATCCATCAGAGGGCAGGATATTGAAAAGTTGAAATCTTAGCTTAGTAATCTCCAAGAGAAAAAATTAAAACTTGATAATGTGTATTTGTCAAAGCTTCAAAGACTCACAGATTAACTCGGAGAATTAAAATTTTAGAGAATGAATATGCCATGGCACAGAAAATTGCACATGCAAAGGATAACATTTGGGTAGAAATTAATGAAGCTATGATTGAAATTTGGTTTTCCATTGAAATTATTTTCAAGCATGAGGAATTAGTGCAGAGATCAAAAGATATCATAGAAGATATAAAGGAAATTTTGGGTCAGAAACTAGGTGAAGCCACTACATTAATAAGAATTCTGAATTCAAATACAAAAGAAGGACTAGAGGAATATGATATTACAGACATAATTGATGTTGGGTTGTGTTATATTCTTTCCACGACTAGCCCACGTAGTTAAATGGGGGGTTAGAGGGGGGACGGAGCCCCCCCCATCTTCATTGCACCGATTGCGTAGTGGGGGGGTCACAAGGGGTTTGAGGGGTGTAGGTAGCCCTATGTTAGGTTGGGCGGACCCACCTATGGTTTTGTGCATGATTTTTGAACATGGTTTTGGACGCAATGGTTTTCGGTCCATGGTTTTGGACGCAATGGTTTTCGGTCCATGGTATTGGATGCTTCGGCATGTATAAATATGTATTGTAACATTAAAAGAGACATAATGAAAAATCAAGCTGGTAGTCTCGGTTTTGGGATCCAGGGGAAAATCTCTGTGTATATGTGTTTTATGTGTTATGCTCTCACATTGTTTATTTTTTGTTTTTTAGAATTCATATGCAGGTAATTTCTGTACGGGGTTAAAACCTACATTTGGTATCAGAGCTATTTTGGCTTCAAGGGGATGTCTTTATTGCTGAGGTGTTTCGCTTGGGCCTATGGTAGACCCTGTTTCGTGGGAGATCTGCGAGATCGATTTTGGTGGTGAAAGAATATGGCGAGTAGTAGAAAGATAAAGATCGAGAAATTTAATGGTCAGAGTTTTGAGTTGTGGAAAATCAAGATGGAGGATCTGTTGGTGGATAAATATCAGTGGATCACAGTAGATCCGGGTACTAAACCAACGTGAGTTTCCGATGAAGAATGGAAGAAGTTGGATCAGAAGGCAAAGAGCACAATATGATTGTGTGTCTCAGATTTAGTATTGTTGAATGTATCAGGGGAAGATACGGTGACGGCTTTGTGGGACAAGTTAGGATCTTTGTACCAATCTAAGTCTCTGGTGAATAAATTGTTCCTGTGGAAAAATGTGTATAACCTGAGGATGAAAGATGGAGACTCGGTGACAGAGCATCTGAATGCATTTAATACTATGGTAAGTCAGTTAGCATCTGTTGATATTAAAATTTTAGATGAAGATAAGTGCATCAGTTTGTTGTGTTCTCTACCAGATTCGTGGGACAGTCTGGTTATTGCAATAGGTAGAAATGCAACTGCCTTGCAATTTGATGAAATAGTCTCATCCTTGTTGACAGAGCAGATGAGACGGAAAAACATGGAGAGCCAGAATGGTGATGCCTTGTCAGTACGAAGATGGTCCCATAACAGAAACAAATATAAGTCATCGAGTGGGAGATCTAAATCTAGAGGGAGATCTAAATCTCTAGGAAAACCTGTAAAGGTGGTGTGTTGGAAATGCAAAAATGAAGGGCACTACAAAAGGGGCTATAAATCTAAAGCTCCCGATAAAGGAAAGGGATCTAATGATGCTCCTTTTGCAGAGGCAAAAACCACCTCAGATGAAGGTGGGGATGTGTACTTGGCTTCTTCAAGTACACATGTAGATCATGAGGCATGTTGATTGACTCAGG
The DNA here is from genome assembly GCA_000404065.3 of Pinus taeda. Classification (NCBI taxonomy): domain Eukaryota; kingdom Viridiplantae; phylum Streptophyta; class Pinopsida; order Pinales; family Pinaceae; genus Pinus; species Pinus taeda. Next base: position 2,276 of record APFE031007752.1, on the reverse strand, counting down.
TGCATCCTTTCACTTCACTCCCCATAGAGAGTGGTTATGCAAGTATGAGAAATATGATGGTGGTGATGTCTTCTTAGGAGATGATAGGAAGGCTAGAATCATTGGTCGTGGAAAAGTAAAGTTGAAGTAGCAAGGTGGAAGGGTTAGAACCCTTCCGGGTGTTCTGCATATTCCTGCATTGGCCAGAAATCTGATTTCTGTAAGCAAGTTGGATGATGCAGGTGTTAAGACAGTGTTCGAGAAGGATACCTACAAGATGGTTCGGGGAGCACTGGTATTGATGCGGGGAGTTCGGATTGGAACTCTGTACAAGTTTCAAGGTAGCATGGTTGTTGATGGGTGCAATAGTTTTATGGTTCTTGAAAGAGGAGCATAAAATCTAGTGGTCTCTGGAGAGAAGGCCATGTTGTGGCATCAAAGACTTGGACATATTGGAGAGAAGGACCTTCAAATACTTCTTCGTAAAGGTATGGTAGAAGGTATGAATAATAGCTCTCTAGATTTTGATTTCTGTGAAAATTGTGTATATGGGAAGTGGAATTGGGTGAGTTTCTCCTCTAGAGGTAAGAGGGCGAAACATATTGTGCACAGTGATGTGTTTGGACCTGTGAAGGTTCCATCACTGGGTAAGTCTATGTACTATGTATAGTTTATAGATGACTTCTCAAAGGAATACATGGATATATTTCCTTAAGATGAAATCTGAACTCTTTGATAGGTTTAAAGAATTCAAGGCTTTGGTGGAAAACCAGACAGAGAAGAAGATAAAGGTGTTCAGGACAGATAACGGTGGAGAGTTTTGCATTAAGGAATTTGAAGATGGTATAGCACGGTAGAAGACCACTCCATATACACCTCAGAAAAATGGAGTTGCAGAAAGAATGAACAAGACGTTGATGGAAAGGCACGAAGCATGCTCAGTGGTGTCTAGTTAGGACAAGAATCTGGGTAGAGGCGGTGGATACTGCATGTTACCTGGTCAACAGGTCACCTTCTTTAGCGTTGGAGGATAAGACTCCACAAGAGGTATGGACTGGTAAGAAACCCTCTCTTTCACATCTGAGGGTATTTGGATGTGATGCATATGTACGTGTTCCAAATGAGAACCGAACCAAGTTGGATAGTAAATCTAAAAAGTGCATTTTTATTGGGTATAAGATGGTTTAAAGGGTTATAAGCTTTGGAACCCAGTCGCAAGAAGGTTGTGTACAACCGAGATGTGGTGTTCAGAGAGGTGAAAGATGTTATTAAACATAAAGTCCAACC
>APFE031007751.1:0-12360 GCA_000404065.3 Pinus taeda | reverse complement strand
TTGAATCGCACCTCTCCGATCCCCTTTGCTCCTACAACACTGATTTGGATTTCTTAGCTAGAAATCCACCTAATAGCGACTCCCTTATACCTTGGTTCTATCCCGTTAGGTACTGTTCTGCCTCAATGGTAACAACACCCCACCAGCTTCACACTCCACAATCTACTCACAACTTCCTATGCCCCAGCAGCTGAAGAACTGAGCCTCTATGCTCTGTGCAATCTCGACAATGGCTTAATCGCTCCACTAGCCAACTGCGTCACTCCTACTTGGCTGAGCAGGATGACGTGGCTCTTCGTAAGCCTCTTCTTCCTCTCACTGCTTTTGCGCTAGCCCCTTCTCTAGCTCGAACTGATGACACAGGCCCTCTGTGTCACCCCATCTCTACTACTTTTTTCTTAGGAACAACATCTGTCACTCGGGACAATTGTTTCTACTACAAATTGTCTGATTCAGCTGGTGCCATTAGCTCTCCTGTGATATGCAACACTCTAATACCATGTTGAAATTTCTAAGTCTAACCCATTAGAAAATTTTCTGCACTATCTGACTTATTTCTCCTACTTGTTAATTACTGAACAAGTTATTTAACCATATAAATACTGAAATAAACACAATTTAGTCTCAACCATCTACAGATCAACAACTGAAAGAAATAGACAAACACACAAGGGACATAATTATTTTGGACAATCATCCCCGGAAAAACCAAATGCAGAAAAACCGGTGCAATAGTTATGAGGGTTTTATTATTATGTAACTTTTCTGACTACAACTGGGTGCTAAACTAGCTCACCCTACAAAGAAAATAATCTGGTAGTAATACGTCTCTTCGGAAGCAGATATTCTGAAAGTTTGCTCCATGAAACCCTCTCTAGTGCCTCTCTGAGACACTGTGCCAACCCTCCTGGCCTCTGTGTCAGCCCTCTGAGGCTCTGCGCAGCCTCTCTAGCCCTCTATGTCACTTTTGCAACCTCTACATCACTCACACAGGCCCTTTGTGTAATCACTGCTAGCCTCCGCATTTGCCTCTCTGCCTCTGCGTTGGTCTTCCGACACTAGCTCTGCCTCTCCATTATGCACTCACTGCCCCTCTCTGAAACTTATCACTAGTTTTATTTCTCTTAGCAAACCCCGCTCTAGAAAATTGAACTGACTGATCACTCGAGTTATCTCCAACTGACCCTCAAGCCTCCTCTTATACTTTTTCTGTTGAGTCTTCAACCACCGAAATTATATCTATATTCAACAGCTAAGATTAGATTTGGCTTGATCCATGTCATTTAGAACCTTCTAACTTAGTTTTATATTAATACCCATTAATATTTTATTTTCCTAAGTTTAGACTTAGGAACCCATTAAAAATATTAATTATTTAATATCTCCGTCACTGGGTAGAATTTCCCCAAACCATTTATGGGTATTGGATATCTCATGTGCTTTAGCCTCTCCACCAATTTTCATGGCTAGAGCACATACGATACTACAACATAAAATACGCGTGTTCTATTTTTCCATTTGTTTTCACCGTAGCTCTTCACTTCTACAATGTGCATTGGTTGACATGCATCTCTACACCTAAGTTTTCTTGACCTAGGAAAGAAACTGCTGAGAGTTACCTTGGAAATATTGTCTCAAATGTAGTCATTACTATGTCTGCCTATTTTTATGATGCTTAACACCAAGCAATGAAAGATGTTAGTAAAATTGCAGGATTGGATGTGAAAAGAATTATCAATAAGCCTATTGCAACAACCCTTTCTTATGGCATGAATTAGAAGGATGGCCTAGTTTCCGTGTTTAAACTTGGTGGGGATACTTTCGATGTACCAATTCTTGAAATATCCAATGGTGTATTCGAGGCATGTTCCTTCCCTTGAGATGTTAGTTTATTTTACTTTGATTATTTATTTCTTCTCATTCCCTACTTTGTCATGCAAATTATTGTAAGTTTGTTAGCGTTTTATTGCCGGTCAAGGCCACAAACAGTGATATTTTTTAGGTGGTAAGGATTTTGATGATGCTCTGCTCTATTATTTAGTTGGTGAGTTCAAAAAGACAAAAAATGACTTATCCTAGGATAAGTTAGCGTTACAAAGGCTTCAAGAGGCTTCATATAAACCAAAGGTGGTGTTGTCATCTTCTTCTCAGAAATATTAATATACCATTTATCACAGAATATGCATCTGGTACAAACCATTTAAATGTGACATTAACTTGTTCAAAGTTTGAAATGTTAGTAGATCACTTAATCGACAAAACAAGAATCCCTTGCAAGAATTGTCCAAAAAAAGCAGGGATATGCCATCAGAAGTGGATGAAGTTATTCTTATGGGAGGAATGTACTGGGTGCCAAGGGTTCAAGAGATTGTTGTTGATATTTTTGAAAAGAAGCCAAGTAAACATGTTAATCCAGATAGGTAATGGAAATGGGTGTTGCCATCCAAAGAGAATTTTGTGGGGTAATGTAAAGGAATTGCTTTTACTAGATGTGAATCTTATTTCTCTTGGATTAGAAACACTTGGTAGGGTTTTCACTAGGTTAATAAGAAAAATACAACAATCCAAATGAATAAGATTCATATATTCTCAACTGATGCAGATGGTAAAAAGTAGTGGATAAACCATGATGTTGCAGAATTAAACCCATTGAAGGAGGAGAATCTTCATCCTTGGGAGGAGGCCCCAGACCTCCAGTTGCAGACTTAGTATCAACTATCCATAATTGTCATGTGTGGGTTCATCATGATGGCTTGAGGAATAATAGGAAATTTGTCAAAGTGAGAGAACACTTTGGGGCTCTTATTGGGGGTCAATGCCTTTTCTTCTCTTGAAACTCTCTTACAACTCAACTTTCTTTATGTTAATGTCGTTTCTTGAAGGTTGAGAGTGAGTAGAGTGTGCAAGAGAAGATCCTTGAGGTGGCACTTTGTTCATTGTGTATTTCCTAGTATCTCATTAACTCATGTAGGTGGATTATTTCCATCCCCCCGTCCACCTTTTCACTTGGATATGCAGACTCAGATGTGCACAAATGAGAGACCCCTATTGTTAAGTACATCGACAATACACTAAAAACTAGTTGATACACATATCTTTGTTGTGTTCCAAAGATATAAGTTACCAATTCTAATTAGTACCATGTTGTGTGAAAATATATGGCCTGGGGGATGTAATCTCTCAATACGGAATTCTTCGAGGGAATATTAGATGAGAGCAAGGAGGGGAAAACCTTAAATGATCATATTTTCAAAACTAGAGCAAGTGCTTCAAGGTTTCATTTTTGCTACATAGTGGTCATTTAAAGTGTAGAATTAGTAGGTGTTCAAGCTCATGTTATTCTTCTCGATTTATGCCTTAAAACGTTTCCTTTGCAACATCTGGTACAATTGCTAGTTTATGTTCTACCATAATGTGATAAATGTTTGCATATGCTTCACTTTTGGTGAAGCCTAAACTAGTGAGGTAGCTATCGATCCTAGTATACCAAGCAAGGGGTGCTTGCTTGAGTCCATATAATGCTCGCTTGAGTATTCACACATATGACTCTCTGTCAAAGGTCTCAAAGGCCTCTAGCTGCTCAATATACACCTCATCCTCAATAACTCCATTGAGGAATGTTGTCTTCACATCCATTTGGTGGATCTTCCACCCCATCTGCACTGACAATGCTAGAATTGACCTGATGGATGAGTACCTTGCTATTGGAGAAAATGTATACTCATAGTCAATTCCCTCCACCTGAGATAACCCCTTGCCCACAAAAATGGCCTTGTGTTTCTCTATGCTCCCATATGCTGCATGATTTACCTTGTAAAGCCATCTCAAACTAGCCAATGATTTGTTTGTTGGTCTTGGGATCACTTCCCAAACACTATTTCTGACAATGGAATCATATTTCCCTACCATATCATCAACCCATATTGAGTACTCTACATCTTCCTCGAATGAGGATGGCTCTATCTCTACCATCTCACTCATCAGAGCCATATACCCATTGTACCGATCCAATGACCTCCTCTACTTGTGTTGTGATGGGTACTCCCACATGCTCTCTAACATCTTGAAATAATCTGTCAGCTTCCTTGGTTCACTTCCTTTCTTCTCTGGAAGTCTATGCTTGAGTGGATGACTCCACTCTCTGTTCCTCTTCTTGTGGGTGCTCCATAACTTCCCTAGGTTCTTCCTTTGGAGCCAAAAGCTCCTGATCAAGCTACAAATGAAGTTCCCTCTCAAGAGAACACCTCATGTCCTTCTCCTCATCAAATTTCACATCCCATATGACCACTTTCATCCTCAGGGATGGAAAATACACATGATAGTTGTGAGATGTATGTGTACCCCACAAATATGCCCAACTTAGCTGTTGAATCTAGCCTTTTCCTTGCTTCCTTAGAGACATGACAATAAACTAATGATCCAAAGATCCTGAAGTATGACACATCTGGTTTCTTCCCTGAAAAAGCTTCCTCTAGGGTACTCATGCCAAGAATATTGTGAGGATTCCTGTTATGAAAATAGACCACTGTGTTGCATGCTTCAACCCACAAGTATGGACGTAGGCTTTGGTCATGCAACATCACCAGTGCTGCTCCCACAATACTTCTGTTCTGCCTCTCATCCACCCCATTGTGGGTTATGGGATGCTATCAACTCCCATTGAATGCCTTCCTTTACACGTAAATTTTTAAACTCATTCAACACGTACTCACCACCATTATCTCTCCTGAGATACTTCACTTTCTTACTAGTCTCTTTCTCAACAAGTGCTTTAAACTCAACAAATTTAGAGAATGTCTGGTCTTTCTTCTGCATGAAGTAGATCCAACACTTCCATGAGAAATCATCTACAAATATAACATAATACATGTGCTTGACAGTGGAGGCTGTTGAGAATGGTCCACAGACATCAAAGTGGATCCTTTCAAGGACTGCATACGCTTTGCTGTCCTACTCATTGAAGGTGGATTTTATGTACTTTCCCAACATACACCCTTTGCATGTATCCTACTGCTCTAGTACTCCATTGGGAAGATCTGTAGAAATTTTTTGCATGATCTTCAAAGCTCCATGATGAAAATGGCCAAGTATTCTATTCCATAATTTGTGGACATATCGTCTCTGCACCTTCTCTTCTTTTGTGCTCAATGCTGCATAGTCATACACATCTAATTTGCAAATGTTCTTAACTCAAACTAATATTTTCTTCACTTGTCCCGTGGCGATATGTCTCTCGGGACAATATGTCTCAGGAAATCCTTCCCTTTGTTGAATATCACATCGTAGCCATAATCCTCCAACACTGCTACGGAAACTAGATTCTTCTTCAAACCTGGTACAAACATCACATCCTTGAGCTTAAGAGGGGATCCATAATCCCTTTGGAAAGTAATTGTACCAACACCGGTTGCATTATACCTTCCATCATCTCCCATCTCAATGTGCAAATGGAGATCCTTCTCCTCCAGGTCACTGAAAAATTATTTGTTTCCTGTCATGTGGAATGAAGCACGATTGTCCAGATACCACACACTACCCATCACTGTGCTTTCCATGTATGCAATGAGGGTAAAATAAAGTTCGAATTGTGAAGCCAAGGCTTCAGCCACTACTTCTCCTAGGTCTTCTTACTTGATTTCTTGTGTGGACACTTCGTTTCATAGTGCCCGAATTTGTGACAGTGAAAGCACTTGATTCTGGACAACTCTTTCTTCTTGCCCTCTTGACTTGAGTCTTCTTTGGATTGGGATTTCTTCCCCTTCCATTTACTTTCCTTCCTAGCCAAGGCACAATTTTCCTCATCCTCACCCTTAGATGAGGCTTCGTCTTTGGTGCTCTGCCTTATCTCCTCTTCTACCAAATCAGACCACAAGTGTTCCCAATTTGGTATATTCTCCCTCCTCTTCACCGAATCTTGGTAGTTGCGCCAACACTTGGGAAGGCCTATAAGGGCTAGGTTCACCAAATCATCCTCTGCTATAGTAACACCAACTTGACTAAGTTCATCACAACACTGTGTGTACCTGCTCATGTACTATGAAATGGTCTCGTTCCTCTGCATCTTTGTATTTTGAAGCTTGTCCTTGAGTGCCAATTTCCTGTGGTCACTACTATTCTGAAGAAAATATGTCAACGCTTTATACATTGCATATGGAGTCTCTTTCCTATGGAGATTAGAGATAATATGGTCTTATAGTCCCTCCAATATGATCCTCCTCTCCTTAACACCACACTTCTTCCAATCTTCTAGATTATACGCATCAACTGCCGCTGGTTTCAAAATATCGTTATCAATGAATTCCTTGAACCCATTATCCTCCAATACTTCCTCGATTTGATCCTTCCATGTAACATAATTTGAGCTTCCCTCAAGGGAATCCTCGAGCCTTAGTCCATTGAAAACCATCTTCTCGTTCCTGAAGAAAACCTGCAACCTGATCTGCAAATTCGAATCTCCTGCAATGACAACTTTGAAATTTTTGCTCTACAACAATTCCAACTTTGATAACATGTAGAAATTCATGTGTAGATTCCAAACTGCTCATGAAATTTACTAAATCACAAGACTTGAAGCTACTCTACTGATCTGTGGAAGTTAATTCACCATCTAAAACAAGAATCATTGACATGAAAAAGGAAATATCACACATACACATATATTTATCTAGGGGAAAGCAACTACTCAAAACCCCTTACTATATGTATTATGTTAATCAAAGATTATGGATGAATACAATATGCTTTCTCAAGCTTGAGCACAACCCGCACCTTTATCTTCCATCCTCTGCTCGACTAACTAATCTTGGCCCAACACTTAGCCAATTTTTCAAACCTCCAAGGTCCTATTTCCTTGTGATGTTCCCTTGGGAAATTCACCTTATTATTTAGGAATTTCACACCAAGGTATTGCATAATTACCATAGGTCAATCCTCTGACTGCATGCACCACTTGTATAACTTGGAATAGTTTACAACTGATAGTACACTACCCTTGAACTCCAATCTCAATTGGGTAACTCGAATTCTTTGCATGCAACAATTATCTTGGGATGATTGATCAATTAACTGGTTGATCACTTAGTATGGTTGAAGTTACACACCCACACCTTGACCTCCACTAGTTCTTCTGAGAGTTAGAACTAGTTAAATTGACAATAACTCAAATTAACTGAAGCAGATTGCTACAAATTAGCAATCAATCATGTAGAACTGAACTCAAGTGTCTCCAACTCGAATTTACCAAGTTAAATGAATGACAAGAGCCATGTCACTTCAATTAACTACCTCCAACTCAAGTGTCTCCAACTCGAATTTACCAAGTTAAATGAATGACAAGAGCCATGTCACTTCAATTAACTACCTCCAAGTATTCTGTTGAAATTGAAATTCAATTTTTTAATCTAGTTTGACCAAGGCGAAGTCAAAACTAGATTTTCTTGCTGTGTTTTCAAAAATTATGAATACCTCCCTAGCTTAGAGGGAGTGTTGAAGAATGTAGTTATGGTTGGTCTTCATAATCCTTGATGTATTTATAACACTATGTAAAAAAACGCAAGAATGTTAAAAATTTAAATTAGAAAGAAAATTAAAAGAAAGGAAATCAATAAAACCACTTAAAATTAAGATCCTTGAAAATAGCTCATACTTATGTAAATAACATATTTACCATAAGTTACTATCAACCATAATTTAGGCAAATATTTGTATAAAAGATGGGATAAGGAACAAGATGTAAATAAATATAGTTACCAAGAGTCACTGCCCACCATTATTTACGTGTTCTTCAACATTTTAACAAATATGAGTAAAAATGTAAATGTGCAGATTTAATAGAATTTAATTTACAAAGAGACATGGTATATTGAGTATAAAATAAACTTGAAAATTTTCATTTTATAGCTTCATTTATCACACACATTGTGATCTCTACTTTCCTTTCATAGTTATTGGTTGAATTTCTGAAGTGTGATTGCTTGATGAAGATAAAATAACTATATTATATATTTGCAAGTAATTACCATAGTTTAGAAATAGTGCTTATATCTGTTGCACTCTATTTTTCCAACAATGTTAATCACTAATGATTAAAGATCTTAAAATTTTCTTAATTGCATAATTAGCTAAGATTGAGATCCTTGTTTTTTCTAATTGCACAATTAGCCTTTGAATAAGCTAGTGAGTTATGTTCACCAAGAATGTGAAACCACTCTAACACTTCAAATTGTGTGCTTTATTGTGTGAACCAAGCTAAAACTAAAATCAAGTGGATATTTTTTGTGAGGGTCTTGGCAACCGAGAACTAAAATAGAAAACAAATGGATATCTTTTGTGAGGGTCTTGGCAACCAAGAACTATGAGTATCCTGATCCTTGTGCTTAATTGTGTGGCCAAGCTAAAATAGAAGAGCGATGGATATTTTTTTATGAGGGTGTTAGCAACTAAGAAATATGAGTATCATGATCCTCGAGCCGAGAGCTTGATGCATTCCTTGCAATATCCCAAATGCTTCAACTTTGCTTAACATTTTCACTAAACTCTATTCAAAAGTAGTGTCATTAAAAGTGTCTCTCTATCTTGACTAGTGGAAAAAAGAAAATACACATCGCTAAAATAATAAAAAATTCTCACGAGTTCTATAATGAAATTAGACATTGGTCAATTCCCAAAGTAGGATGGGATGAAATATTATATGACCTTTATGACATTAAGAGAGTTGAAGACAAAAAACACTTTCTCTCAGGTTGTGCAACATATACTCACTGCGCCAAGAGGCTCTTTCCAGCCTAGTATTGTAGAGATGTTGTAATGCCTTGTAAACATTTGGAATTGGTCAAAAAGAAAAGAAAAAGAAAAAAAACAACCCTATGTTAAAATAAAAATAACTTCATTCCAAAACAATAAAAATAAAAATTCTATGCTATTATTATTGTCATTATTTTTTATAATTTTTGTTGTGGTTTCTGAGCTCTAGGTTTATGAGAACCCATGGCCTTGACCCACGGTATTCATGTGGAATATAACCTAATGAAAGAGAGAAATTAAACCACCCTAAATCCATCTTAACTCTAGCTTGAGAACCCATGGCCTTGACCCACGGTATTCATGTGGAATATAACCTAATGAAAGAGAGAAATTAAACCACCCTAAATCCATCTTAACTCTAGCTTGTTAAAATAAATTTAAACTGGTATTAAATCTAAATTTCAAAATAAATGTCACACTATCAACTTAATTTTTTAAGTCAACAAACTACTATTATAATCTTAAAACATTTATCTTAATACTTTTTAAATATAAAAAAATAAATTTTAAAAAAATTCTAAATAATTTCTTACTGTATTATATCCCATCAATAACATTAACCATTACATCATTTAATATTTTATTTTTTATTTTTTAACTTGATTACATTTTTAACTTAAAGTATAATCATTTTAACTTAAGCTTTTAAAAGTTGCCTTAACCTTCATATCTCTGATGGGATTGATTCATAGGCTCTTACTCTATATATATTTTTAATTATATATATATATATTATATATATAGTTTAATAAGTTCTCTTTTTGATCTTTATTTTATATAACAATTTTAAAAATTGTATTATTAAAAGTTCTAATTTTATTAATATAAGTTTTATAATAGTTTAATAAAAGATAAATTTCAAGTTTTATTTTTATTAATATAAGTTTTAGAATAGTTTAATAGAAGACAATTTTTTAGGCTTTGAGTATGTTTTTAAAATTGCTTTTGCTGGGATAAGAACTTATTTTTTTCTATCTTAGACTTAAGGAAACAGGTTAACCGTCCAAGACCTAGAGATATCTACGAGGAGTGAAACCCTGCCCCCCCTGCCCCCTTACGGACCACATTCCAGGTGACATGGTTTTCCTGGTAAGCATTTGCGGATAATAGCCATAAATGACTATCCTCACTAATGGTTTTACAACTAAATTATGATAGGTTTTCCCACCCTATAAAAAAAATAGAAGACAACCTTCATATTTACCTCAACAATGTTCAACATATTTAAAAAAATATATTTAATTTATTATTTTAAATTTAATATAATTTTATTATTATTAATTAAAATATAGGTTTTTATAGTTATTCATATTATTAAAAATTTCCCCAATAAAATTGGGTTGATGATTTGTGTATCCACACCTATCTCCAACAAAATAAAAACTTTACTTTTATCGAGTTGTCTTTAGTGCAACTTTTTGGAAGTTTTTGAGGTGGGTTTTTCCAGTCTAATTTCTCTCAGGAATTTATTGAAATCACAAGTTTGATGGGTAACCCCTACACAATCTAAGTGTCCTAAAGGTTTTTGAGGGGGCTGAATCCATATATATAATAAAAAAACTAGTTTAAATAACACAAATCAAGATTTCACCTCAAAATTTTCTCCAGCATGGAAAGGTCCAAAAAGTCCCACTAAAGACAACTCCTATTTTTATTATTATTATTTTCAAATATTAGTAACTTTTAATTTTATTTTTAAAATAATAAATGTTTGTATATTATTTTTTATTCCTAATGTTTTAAACTTGGTGGGAGTACATCTTCATCATATCCAAATATATCACCCCAATTCAGATTAGGAAAAATCACATCAAAGATACCTCTTAACCAAAACATTGTTGATCCAAAACTTAATAAACATTTTTTATCCTTAATTTAAAAATTATTAAATATTTTTCATAATTTATTTTTAAAAAGTATAATTATTTTAACAATTTTATTAAAATTCTTCATTAATTAATTAATAATTATTATTATTATTTTTTTTCCTTATAAAACACATGTTTCACCTCACATTATATCTGCATGGAACAAGCAAAATTAGTCCATAGGGAAGACCATTATTTAAAAAGAAAGGTGAAAGAGGCAATTGAAATTGAGAAATCCTCCAATAACATGAATAGGGATGACAGTCTTAAATTAAGTAGGCACCTGGAAACCCTTATAAATAAAATAAAAAAAACATTAATTAATCCATCACTTTCTAACTTATTTATAACAAATATCAGGGACTTATATAATTAATAAAAATAAAAATAAAAATAAAAATAAAAATAAATTAAATAAATAATAATAATAATTAATTATAATATATTTTTTATAAAAATAATATTATAATCACAATAAAACAAATAATTAATAATAATAATAATAATAAATAATAATTTATATGAATAAAGTAACACATAAAAAATAATATATATTAACAAAAAAAAAACATATTATTTTAAAGGGTTAATTATATGAATAATTAACACATTAAAATAACTATATATAGCAAATAAAAAATATTTTAACACCATTAATAATAATAATAAATAATAATAATAATAATAATAATAATAAAATTACATGAATAACTAAACAAAATAAAATAATTATATATAACACATAATAACTAATATTAACAGTAATTATCAATAAACAATAATATTAATAATCATATAAACAATCACTAATATTAATAATAATAATTAATAAATAATCATATAAATAATAATAATAATAATATATGAATAATTAACGCAATGAAATAATAGGTTTATAACAAATAAATAATTAACAACCATAAAATAATAGATATAACAAATAAATAATTAATATATAAGATAATATATATAACAATTTTTTTGAAGTCAATTTAAAAAAATAAAAAATAAATAAATATTTATTAATTTATAATCACAAACCAAACCGACATTATAACACAAATAGATATCAAATTTCTTTTAAACGACTATTTATAGCTCCATAAGTTTCATGACTCTCTTCTCAAAATACTGATCTCATTGCCCCGATGATGGACTCACTTAACTAGTCCGAAATGTTGGTTTCATAAATGGTTCACAGGTTTTTCCACTAACATTACAAAACACATTCTCATTCTCTAGTAATAATTTAAAAAACTCTTACCTAAAACACATTCTCTAACTAAACCCACTAACCAATTGAAAAAATTATAATCAACAAACACTTATATATCTATCTATATATATATATAATATAATATTTTTGACAATTTAATTCATAAAACCATTCACTTAATTAAAAATCTCTTTTCTAAAACACATTTACTAGTCCAATGTTAAAACTCCTACAACATTTTCCTAATATCCCACAGCAATTTAACTTAATCCCACAACATTTTTTTTTTAATCAAACAGTGATTATATTTTATATAATATAATTAAAAATATTATGTTTAAAAATTATAATTTTTAATAATGGCTTACTAAAAATATCATGGGACTGTCTTATTATTAGACATAGAAATACTAGACCAGCAATAGGATACAAATAGAAAAAAAACATAGTTGTAACATTAGTCTTGATTTTATT